>JAXGGA010010519.1:0-46481 GCA_038373865.1 Uloborus plumipes | reverse complement strand
TAAAGAACATGAAAATTGTGTTAAAAAACAAGATTTCAAATGCCCTTCCATTGCCCAACATTGTTGGTCATGTGGCCATATTTTTGATTTTTCCTCTGCAAAAATTATCCATAGTTGTTCTTCGATTTTTGATTTAGATTTTTGGGAATCCTATTATATCTGGAAAAATTCTGATTTAGTTGTCAATGATCTGTCTAGTACCCCTCCTTTCCCTAACATTTGGAAATCTCTTATTTGAAAACTTTTTCGCCGTTGACGTAATCTTTGTTGCGCAGCTGTCGTGTTTAACCCATGACGTAATAGTTTCTGCGTACCTACTCTGCCTGTTCTGTTTATTTACCCTCACGTTTCTTGCATTCCTGGTTCACTTGACTGGTGTCAGTGAACCATCATCTTTTTGCATTGATGATGGGGCTTCATTTATAATAGCCCCGAAATAGCTATTTGCCAGAGTTTTGTAACTCTTTTTAATCCTTTTATTTGTACTTGTAGTCACGCTGTCTTGCATTTTTAACTTCAAATAAACATATCATGTACTTAAAAAAAAAAAAAAAACCTTTACATCGTATAAGCCGCAGGAGTTAAAATTCAGGTTTTAAACATGTATAAGCCGAGGCTTATCTACCCGAAAATACAGTACATAATCTGAATTCAACGAAACTTGCTCTTATTTCTAGAGCATGAAAGCAAAACAAACTTAAATATATCAAGTATTTTTTATTAATTTATATAACATACAAAGGATTTATAAGATGATGATACTATATGAACATAAGCGCACACACACACACACATATATATATACTAGCTATTAGCAAATAATTTGTAATTGTAATGTATAAGATAGTTTTGGCAACAGAACTTTTTGATATTTGAAGGGTCTTGCTTTTTGTTTTCATACATGTTAGTGAAGCAGCCTTTTACAAATGAAAATTAAGCATAACAGTTAAGTTGCTTATTTGTAAGATTAAATAAACATCAAGG
The DNA here is from genome assembly GCA_038373865.1 of Uloborus plumipes. Lineage (NCBI taxonomy): Eukaryota > Metazoa > Arthropoda > Arachnida > Araneae > Uloboridae > Uloborus > Uloborus plumipes. Next base: position 45,497 of record JAXGGA010010519.1, on the reverse strand, counting down.
GAAAATATTTATTCAATTAAAAGTTCAATGTGAAACTCATGAGAATTTAGTACATCAATGATTGGGAAGTTGTTACGAAATGCCAAAGCAGGCATTTGTGGTAAACAGAATTCACAAATGACAAAAGGGGAGACAACATATTGCTGTGCCCAAAAGTTTGTTAAATATCTGCGTATAATCAGAATAGGTTTAAATGTTTTATTAAATAAAACAGAAGTTATTAAGAATATCACACTTAATGCACCACATCAAAGTTTGATGTGGCTGTTAAAAACTCGAAAAAAAAAAAAAAAAAAACTGAAAAAAAAAAATCTTTTTTATCTTAATAAAAATCAAAAACTTTTTACTTGAACAGTTTCCACAAGACTTGAACAGTAAAATGGAGTCAAAATTCCAAAAGTAATGCTAAAATGAAAAATGAAAAAATGCAATTAATAAATTAAAAATATATCTATATTTTTAAAAAGTTTTCTTTAGGGGTTTGTTACAAATGATGTCACGCTTTGAACAGGGGGGGGGGGGGTCAAGCATGTTGAAAAAAAGCGAGACAGCATTTACAGACGGTCACTTACAAATAATGCAAATCTAGTTTCAGAAACTTATTTGCTACTCATATGGTAAATACACTAGAATGTAGAAAAAGCAAATTTTAAGAATGATTTAGAAAAAAAAACTGTGAATGATATTAAAAAATTATAAATTTTACATGCAAAACACTTTTTAAATATCAAGGCTGATTTTAGTAGTGAATTTAATAAAACAATAAATTTTGTTCTTTAGTGCAATTATTACTGCTAATTTATTTCCTAAACACATGATTCAGTTGATCCAGGGGTTTTAAATTTTGGAATCAGTATGTAGCAAGGAACTGGATCTGGTATTTTCCTGCCGATTTTCCCCCAGCTATGATGTTTTACGCAACTGAAACTATACAAATGTTGGGGACGGATACAAGGAAGGTTGACGAAGTGATCGCCCCTCCCTTGAGGGACTCACCACCGGTAAATTCACAATACTACAGTACAAAAAAGGAATTTTTAGACTATCTTTGATGCTTTCGCACTTGAAGTAGAAAACATATGAGGTCAACATTTGTAAACCAAAATGTGTACTATAGGATATGTAGTAAAATTAGTAAAATCAATCGCCCCCAACCCTCGTGAAACATTTTAAAATCTGTCCTGGACAAATGTCCTAAATTTCTATAAACATAACATGAAAAAACATTGGTACACTCATGTTAAAATTACTGATTAAGGAACTTTTTTGTACATTTTCTGTGGGGCTGTCCAGCACAATTGACAGCACTTCCCCCCCCTTCTCCCTTCCCCTCCCCCTACACATTCGTTTCCCCCTGGTCGCATGTCACACTACATTACGGAAGTGTATTGCAATAAAAACTTATTTTCTTTCAATCATAAAATTGCAACCCACAATTTCCTACCCCCTCAAAGAATTACATTATTTGTGAGCAACCCTAAACAGAAAGACTCTGATTTCAAAGGAAATAACATTACAAAAAAATTCGTCCAGATTTTGAAATCATTCTTTGTTTGCTCTGAAGCAAACTTAAATTCTTATTAAGGACACAAAGTCATAGTGTATTTCAACAATGTACGGTGCATTCCAAAGGATATGAAATATTTTATAATTGAAAAATGTTTTGACTATATTGGTACAAAATGTTAATATTCTCTAAAGAACTGCCCATGAGCGTCTTCACATTTTGCATAAATCGCCAGTTTTAACATTTAAATTATAAACATCAGTAAAAATCTACATAGTTCTTATATTAGAAAACTTGTTTTTTTGGGATAACAATAAAATGAAGTAAAATAGAACATCAAACATATAAAAAGTGAGCATTAAAATTTTGACAAATTTCAAATAGTTTGAAAGAAAAATAATTTTCATTAGTATTCGAAACAAAAAAGAAAAGAAATACTAATAAAGTAGTGCCCACTAGTTAGAATATCGGTTAAAAGAATATTCCACTTCATATAATACAACTTCAATGTATCAAACCGTTTTATTTCCATCCCGAATGATGGAATATTTTGCTTATTAGAATATTTTTTTGTAGTAAAAGGGCTATTCCATTAAGCTGGCCCGACTGTACTAATGAAAAATTATTTGGAGAAGTTTCTTTTAATTCAGTTTAATTTTAAAGATCAAACTAGAATCAGATCATGTAAATGATTTGATCTCTAAAAAATTATGTTTAAGCATCTAATAAATTTCAATGCCACTAAAAACACTGTAACTCAATATTTCTTCCTCAGAGACAATAGGCAACAGTATTTAAAAATGCAGTTTTTTTTTTGTATGCTTATCCTTTGAATGCGAAGAACACGAAGAACAAAAAATTCAAAACAATACACCATACAGTACAAATAATATTATTTTCAAGCATACTAACAATTTAAGTAGAGCATGCTGAGCCAGATGCTTAAGTGAACTATTAGCAGATACCTCCCTGAAAAAAATAGAATAGGTTATTAAATAACCACAATATGGAAAAAAAACTTATGAAGTCAAGAAACTTTCAAGTCTCATTTTTAGCATTCTATTTTTTTAATTGGCATTTAAAAATTTGACAAAAACAAAATCAGTTTTCTTTTGTTCTAATAAGAACAAAAAGTATCAAGATCATTGATAAAAAGCAAGATCAAAACTATTTTTCATTTTAATATTTTTGGATAAACCAAAATTCATCAAGCACCAGGCTAAAAGCCTGTTCTGGCTTCTTGATTGAAAAATTATTTAAGAACTGAGCTAAATGCTTGGCAAAATTTAATTCATATAAAGCTAGTGCTGTGTGATGTTCTGTAACCAATAAGAAAAAATCAGAAAAGAAATTAGCACAACTTTTCAGATAAATATAATTTTTCTGAAACAGAAATTAATATAAATTTCCTTTGGATAAAATAATTCATCACCACCATTATCAAAGGACTTGGCTAAATGCTTAGTAAGATTCAATCCACATATCACTAGTATTGGTGATCTTTTAAAAACAAAATAAAAATCAGAACAGAAATTAATATATATGTTTATTTAATATAATTTTTTTAAAAACAAATTAATCCTTTCTTTGGGGGAGGGTGATAACAGAAATTTAACACCATTATCATTAAGGAATAAGCTAGAAGCCTATTTTGGCTTCTAGGGCCACTAAGCTCCATGATGAATTTTTCAATTGCAATTTAAAACCTCTGTTAGTAGTTTTGCTACTCCAATACTAGGATTTGCACATAATCATCAGCTTCAGAATATTTATTGAATACAGTCAAACCTCCTTAAAACAAACTAAAAGGTACTTAAAAATCAATCTGTCTTAACCACAGTTCCCATTATCGGAACAACACAGCACAGCAAACAACAGGAGGAGGATCGGAATTCAGTTCATCTTAGCAGTAATTAGTTTTGAGTATATTTGAATTAATGAGATTTGACTTCATTAGGAAGGGAGAAATAAAAAGTTTTAAAGAATTTTTAAAATTTAAATAAATGAGAACAAAATATTGCATGCTATAGGGATAGTATAGGAAATGAAGATGGTTGGAAGTCCATTGCAGTTTTATTTGGAAAAAAAAAAAACTGACCGTATTTTCAGTGTGAATTTGTGATTTATGCTGTTATGCTCTATCAGTACAAAGGCAATAATTTACAATTTCTTAACCATCCGTTTTATTGAAGGCTGTCCCAATAATTATTACCTTCATAATCACAATTAATTTAAAGATGCATATGCTTCATGTGCAGCAATTATTTATTTATTCTTCTCGATCTAATTAAAGCCATTTCAAATCATTCTCTTCATACTATTTTGTCTTTAAAGTATTATTCCCACCATTTAACATACAAATTTACTAATGAGAATTAGAGCACGAGATCATTTAGCTTACCTTGGAAATGGAGTTATTTCAGCTATAAAAGTTTCAAGGGCAACAGAGCAGCCAGTGAGAATGAAAATCCCACTTGATCCCTTCCACAAACATTTTAAACCCTTCAAGAAACAAAATATAACTAATTAAAGAATAACATAATGCTTTCAATGAAAATAAAATAATAAATAAAAAATACATTCATTTTTTTGAGATCCCAGGAAACTACTTTATGGAAAAAAAAAGAGTAATCAATTTATACACATATACATTTACATACACTGCGATGCAAAAGTTTAGACAAAATGCAAATATGTGAATAAAAAGAAAACTATTCAACGAAATACTTTCAAATTTCTACTGCAGGTACACAATATGGTCCCAAACACGTGTCTGGAGTTCTTTTAACTATAACTGGAATCAAATTTTGGATATTACAAAATACATTTTTTTACATTGTTGCAAAAGTTTAGACAATAGTCAGATTTTATGCAAATATCCCTTTAAATGTGATTGGTGGAGGAAATGCGGGACTGTATTATTCATTTATAAAGTGCAGAGATTGCTGAATAAATAATCAAAATCTCAAAAGCTCTTTAGTTCTCGTGTAAAGAAGATGAGAAAGTATCGAAGCCGAAATTTGAAAATGAACCTACTTTATTAATTTTTTGTCTTTTAAATCGGCTCTAGTATGGTAGTACATTGTTTTTTACTTTGTGGAGAGCAAATTCTGACATGCGTATCGATTAAAAAGTCCAAGAAAAATTATATTTCTTAAGGATGAAGGAATTGAAAAAAACGGCTCAGACTGACGATTCGCCCCCTTAATCCTACAAATCTTCAACTTGGGTCAAAAACAGCACGTGACAGCATAAGTACATGAACAACTGAATCGGAATGCATAAAAAACAAAGAGTTTTGCCTGAGCCTTTTCGGACAGAGTGTCCCAAATAAGGCAGATTTTAATGTGAAAAGCAGCATATGTATCATCGTGACTAAAAAATGAATGGTACTTTCTTTGATAAAAATTATTAAAATTGGGATGACCTAGATGGATTATAATTCTTTTCGCGGGACTTGAGAAATATCCAATGATCATTTGCTGTTCTGCTTTTACCAATAAAATCTGGCTTATTTGGGACACTCTGTCCGAAAAGGCTCAAGCACAATTCTTTGTTTTTTTTATGCATTCCGATTCAGTTGTTCATCTACTTATGCTGTCACGTGCTGTTTTTGACCCAAGTTGAAGTTTTGTAGGATTAAGGGGTGAATCGTCAGTCTGAGCCGTTTTTTCAATTCCTTCATCCTTAAGCAATATAATTTTTCTTGGACTTTTTGATCGATACGCATGTCTGAATTTGCTCTCCACAAAGTAAAAAACAATGTACTACCATACTAGAGCCGATTTAAAAGACAAAAAATTAATAAAGTAGGTTCATTTTCAAATTTCGGCTTCCAAACTTTCTCATCTTCTTTACACGAGAACTAAAGAGCTTTTGAGATTTTGATTATTTATTCAGCAATCTCTGCACTTTATAAATGAATAATACAGTCCCGCATTTCCTCCACCAATCACATTTCAAGGAATATTTGCATAAAATCCGATTATTGTCTAAACTTTTGCAACAATGTAAAAAAATGTCTTTTGTAATATCCAAAATTTGATTCCAGTTCTAGTTTTAAGAACTCCAGACACGTATTTGGGACCATATTGTGTACCTGCAGTAGAAATTTGAAAGTATTTCGTTGAATAGTTTTCTTTTTATTCACATATTTGCATTTTGTCTAAACTTTTGCATCGCAGTGTATATAAAGATCAATATAGTAGAATATTGATCTTCACTAGTGGTTTTCTGACTCATCACAATCGAGACCCACAATTGATCCATAGAATAAATTTGTATGCTACTTTTAAAATATATCCTTTTTTGTCTTTTAAAAAAAGTTTTTTTTTTATATATAATTTGTAGATTTTAACTTTCTGTTACCAGCAGTATTACAAATAAGTAGTTGCTAGTCACATTTTGTGACCAAAAATTTTGATTTTATGCCTGTATTTCCAGCTTTAGGTGCCAAATTTGCCACCTAAGTTTTTAGATAACATTGAAACTTTCTTTTTTTGAGTTATTGTAATCAAAACTAGTGATTTCCTCAAAAGTATAAATTTGTAGAAGTAATTTTCAAATGCGATCAATTTTGTGTTTAAAATATCATTTTCTTTTGTATATTTCATAAATATGCTATCGGCAGTGTGTTGTCAGCATATAGCATTCTGTTAGTTCATATATAGGCAGTCTGTTTAATGTTTAAAAAAAATTGATTAATTAAAACTGGCACCTAAGTTCTCTGTTTTGATGCTTAGAAATTTATTCTAGGCGCCATTGTGATTCCTAGATTCAGATTCATATTTCTAACACTGGCTATTGTTAATGCATAGAATTTCAATTGAGTTAAGATTTTCTTAAAAATATGATGTACCTATATATCAGAATTTATTGATAATAGAACTTATATTGTTCATTTTGGTGCCTAAAAATTTATCCAAGGGGTCAGCATGAAGCCTAATTTTAAGTTCTTACTTCTACCACTGTAAGCATCATTTATTAAGCAAGCAAATAGTTGGAATGTATAAATGCAAAACTGAAGAATTCATTTTAATTTTTAAAGCAACTATACCATTTATAAATAATAAAGTTCAAAATAGAAAAAAAAAAAAAAACTAACTTGTGACTGATACTCAGAGAATATATTTAAAAAAAAAAAGATTGAATAAAATGAAAAATACCTGTCTCTTATGTAATCTAAGTATGACTGGAAACAATGTGAAAGGACTAAGATGATATCTTAGAGATTTTCTGTTAACCTGAAAATATTTTCAAAATGTATTTTTTAACGATAATATGCATTATTATCTCAAATAACATTTAAAGTATAAATATCAGGCTATTAGTTTTAAAAAAGACACTAGATAGATCTCCAAAACGGTTATGTTAAGCAAACATAATGAATCCGGAAAATCGGCAAACTTCTTATGTACTTGCTAATCCAAACACATGCAACAATTTCTTTTTCTAAATGATTGCATGATAATAAACATAATAAATACGCCCAAAACATAAAATATTGAATGATTGACGTTGGAGTTGAAAAGCAAAAAAATTGCAGCAACAGCATAAAAATGCTGTTGCTGCAATTTTTTTGCTTTTCAACTAATTAACTTGGTTCCAGTTATTTTTCACTTAAAAATCAAAGTTTCTAAACAGCAGTAAATCCAAACATTTTTGCAACTCTATCCCACTACTGACCTCAAAACTGTTGCTAGAATTCTAAAATCTCTCTATGGTTACATAACACAATATAATATAAAAATTGTACCAGGGTCATCAATGTGAAAAAAATATTGCCAATGATTGATGAAAATTATTTTTATGATATTGCATAAAAATTTAGAAATCATCAAGAGAGAGAGACACATACTGCAATAATCATCTTTCACCGGTTGTACAGCAGTAATCGCTGATAGAGCAAATTTAATATTTCATTAAAACATTTGATTCAGTACTTCTTTCAGACAATGGAAGAACAAATAATTCTTCTTGATTTAACACAAAAAGTAAAACAAATAATTTTGACTTTTAGTTTCTATAAACAATAAAATATTGCAGCAATTTAAAAATAAAATAAACAAATAAATGAAAACAATTAATAGTAATGAGAACTCACCTGACATTGTCTCCGTAAAACAATACATGGATGTGAGATTAGATTTCCAATCACAGTGCTAAATAATGAAGTAAAAATTAAATTAATAAATAAATAAAGTAAAAGTATTCTCCACCTCATGATTGTTGCCCTGAGGGAGTATTTTACTTAAAAACTGAGTTCAAACAAGAGAAATAAGGGCTGCCAAAGTTCAGTGACGGACTTCTAGGAGGGGGGGGGGGCAACAAATTCACCGGATTTTTGCAATTATTTCATTGGCAGTCTTAGTTTTTTGCTCTGCTAAGGAAAAATCGTAGATATTGCACAGCTAAAATCAAGCATTGTCGAATAATTTTTTTTTTTCGTTTTGTGATGCATTGCATTGTTAGGTAATTTTGCAAGTGGTATGTACAAAAAAAAAAAAAAAAAAAAAAAAAAAAAAAAAAAAAAAAAACAGTTTTGTAGTGTGCTGAGAGCTAAAATTGTGAGATGGACAATGGAAATTTTGCTGAGCACTAAATTCGGCCCCACTTAATTGGGTAATGGAGAAACGAATACCCCACTTATACAAATAATACATTCCGGAACCCAATATTTCAAATGCCATAGATGCAATGCTACATATCCCCACTCAAACAAATACCTCGCTTTATCGAATATTTCTCGGAACCGATGGTATTCGTTTAAGCGGGGCCGATAGTGTAAATAAACTTTTATAGCAGAAAAAAAGGATCAGAAACAAGCTAATTGGTGGCAGAGGATATCACTTCAATAAACAATGCAGCACATTTCTTTTTTTTTTTTTTTTCTGTTTTTATGAATACAGAGAATTTCTAAGAAAAATAAATAAAACTAGCTGCCAGGGCAGCTAGATTAGCTTCCTGCGGCATGTTGATGCATAACGTCCCCCTTCTCTAACCTTTACCTCATTCTGAAGTTATATTATTTGATATAATTTAATGTTCATTCGATTTCAAGACATACCACGCACGTGGCCCGACGTTGCACGGGCACTTCGTGCCCTGAAAGTAGTGAGGAAAATTTCAAGAAACTACTCCCCGCCAGGGCGGCTCGCTAACAGGCGCTTCACGCCTTCACTTTTTTCCTATATAAAAAAATCATTCGAATTATTGAGATGCTTCGCGCCTTCAATATGGTGAGGAAAGTTTCAGTAAGTTCAGCTCGCTCAAAGGACAAAAACAGACATAGATACTCAGTTTTTAATATAAGTAGATGGCTCTTCAACAAATGAATGTTTCAAAATATTACCAGTAGCTAGCGATAAAAATTCTACGTAAGTGGCCCGCTTATGAGTTTCGTGTTTGATTTAGTTAAGCCTTCATTAAAAACTCTCATTATCATTGTTATTACTGTTTCATAGCAACGACGGTTTGCAAGAATGGATTTCATATTAAATCATTTATTAGGCTTAATCGCTTTAAACTTGACTACTTATTAATTGATATCTTCGCTAATTAAAATCGTATAATTATATCAATTGAAACTAATGAAGCCTGAAAAATTACCAATCTATCGGTACCTGGTTCGACTTTCAGGTCATTGGCGTACAGAAGAAAGAAGCGTGACATAGAAAGAAAGATAGTTAGAAAGATAGAAAGAAAGATAGTTAGAAAGATACTCAGTTTTTAATATAAGTAGATAGATATAAATACTCTAGTTCAAATTTTCAATATTAAATAACAGCTTATCATATTTTGAATTAAAAACCCTTCATTGCTACTTAAACTGAATTTTTCAGAAGTTAAATACACATAAAAGCTGAAAACATGCATATTTTTATTCTTCAAATACAAGTACTAGTGTTTCTCCAGGAATTTTAGGAGGGTGTTGCACCCTACCGTTTCAATGTTAACATCCAATGCAGCATGCCATCTTTTTTGCACTTCTTAAGGTGCCCTTTCTTGACCCTTTAACGTTTTAACACAATATCCTCACAAAACAACCTTTTTCTGGCTTTGAAACATAACCCCCTTGTTTTCCTTAAGATAATGAGATTAGAACACAAATTAGAATTTAAGTTTTTAATATAATATTTTGAGCCAAACAAAAAACAGATTTTATGATTTTTACAAAAAAAATTGCAATAGTAATTAGTAAAAATAATTACTATTGAAATATACTTGTTTTGTATACATATAATATACAAAAAACATAAAAAAAAAGGCTTTTCACAGAAATACTTGTGTTCAAAAGTGCTCTTTTAATTGTAATAAAGAGCCTTTTCTTGGAAGCACCTTGCCCGTTTTTTGGTCTGGGGGAAACATTAAACTACAAATGTGTAAAAGACAACCAGAAACAGTATCAGAGCTAAATACGCCTGATCTATACCCATAAATATTGCATTTGTTACGTTAAGAAAAAACATTGAATCTATAAAATTTAGAATTACAAGAAAAAAAACTAGTTCAATATTCACAATTGAAATGACTAACCTAGTAATTTCAAGCCCAATGCCAGCAAATTTCTGCACATGGTCTAATTAAAAAAAAAACATTTACATTAAAATTTTTATTTCAATAGCATAATACATATTTAAAAAACAAAATTCATAAATCAATCCCGCTTCACAATTTTTAACCCCCTCATCAAATGCAAAAACTTTTTATACATTACAAGCTAAAATGAAGAGAAGTTTATCACTATACGGGTTTTCCTAAATGAAATAATACTTATAAGAGTAAATTTTTTCTACCCATGAAACATTTAAAAAAAGAAAATAAACAACAAACACATTTTTAAATCACAAAGTTAGAATCAGACAAAATTATTCCTCTAAAGTTTTTTTTTTTTTAAATTTCAATGGCAGGAACATGAACTTCATTTTGTAAAAATGTATCTTAAAATATGAGCATAACAAGACCTTATTTATATAGATCAAATATGAAAAAAAAAAAAAAACAGTTGTTTTAGATAATTTTAAATTACAATAGCCTGAGCTCAACAATAAGCACACCAAAAATTTGGTGTGCTTATTGTTGCTATTATGCTGTCAATTAATAATGAATTATCAATTAATAATGAAGTGCTTATAAGACTGAGCATCATTTATACTAGACTCAGGTTTCAGATGGGAGACAAAAAAACAATTTGTTGTTAAGAAATATAGTGGGAAAACAATTGGATCAGTTTTGGTTGAAAGAGCATAAGTCGCAAATTACGAGTTTTTTAGGAAATAAAAAATACTTCAGATTAAACAAAGTTTTATGATGCAGTAACATGTGTATGATGCAGTAACCTGAGCCATAATGATCAGCTGGTAGATGCATCTAATGCCAGGCCACAAAAGAAAAACACACATCACATACACACACTTACATTCTGCGATAAACATGCGGAAGTCAACCGTAGGTACAAATATTCTGGCATTTTTAGATGACTTCTGGCCTGAACAAAAACCAAGAATTAGTTTATGTCTTTTCAACAGAAATCTCAATTTTAGCCTGTTTACTGCGTTGTCATTGATAATTGAAAACTCTAAAAGCACAAATTAATGTGCCTATCTTCAAGCAATATAAAACCATATCAAACTTATTTAGATAAAAAATTTACTTATGCCCTTTCAACAAACAGCGATTCCATTTATGTATAATTTTTAATGTCTTGCAAGCAATTATATGTACTGTTATTACAAACCACGTGTTTGAAGTTAAAAATCAACGTAAATAAAGCACAAATAGGGTAGATTTGTGCTTTATTTACGTTGATTTTTAACTTCAAATATAGTTCAGCACAAAGCCTATTTGATCATTTTTCATTTACAAACCATGTGTTTTGTAGAAATGGTAAGTCTATCTATACAAGGCAAAGATTTTTTTCACTGATATTCCACATTACCCAGAGTTTTATTCTCTCAATTACTTTTGGTCCCTGTTTGCACTGATAAACAAGGTTGCTCGGAATAAAATATTATTATATTTACTTGCATCATGCTATTGTAGCTTTATCCAAATTGTCACATAAATGACGTCTAAACAAAAGAAGTTTAAAGTGAATTAAAAAAATAAAATTCAGAAAACTACATTAATCAGGGGTCATAGAAGGAGAAAAAATACATATCGGAGTTTCAAGGAAAAAAATATGCTAAGGAGTTTCAAAGCAAATATACAAGATCCGCAGCGAATTGTATCGGAATTTTGAGATATAGAATACTTATATGTTTTGCAACACATGTTAAAAAAAAAAAAAAAAAGCACCATTCTCAGTAGGATTCTACATTGCATAAAATTATAGTAATGTGAAGAGTAACTGATGTGAGAACATAAAAATTTCCACACATACAGAAAATAATGAACTTTATATTTTCCCTATTAGTGACATAACGACGATTAACAGAAAATCCCTGTTCGACATCAGCTTGACCATGATATATACTCAAACTGCTTTAACGAGTTTCCAATGCAAGGGGTACTTGAAATTGCCAAGATTATTTTTCATCATTAATATTTTACCCCAATAATCATCAATTCGTTTGATGCAACCAGAAGGCGATTTGTCATATTTACTGAATCATCAGTTTCCTCATTTATATAAATCTTCCATTTCACACAGTTTATCTATGTTTCCTTTTTAATCACAGCCAGGCATCTGCTCAGCAACTTTCATTAAACTGTTCACTGAACCTTGTTCTTGCTTGACTAAAGAATTTAAAATATGAATATTCTTTAACAAAACATTATTTAAGGGTAGGTGCTTCAACAAATAATTAATTAGAGTAATTATGAACCGTTTAGACATCAGTATAAAAATATTTTCTTTCATTTATTAAGCTTATGTGCTTCTTGTTTGGCAAGAAAACTAACAGAAATCTTTTCTCCTAGTAGAATATTATCGTCGTTCGTTAAATCAAGAGCAATCAGTTTGACCAAGGATTTTTCTTGAATTTTCTTAGGCTTTACAACTCATTAGGGATGCACCGATTAATCGGCAGTACCGATTAATCGGCCAATTGGCCGATTATTAATAATCGGCAGAAACGGGCCGATTAATCGGCTGAAAAATATTTTTCAGATATTACTCTTTAAAGTATACTTTCACTAGGAAATTATGATGAATAATTTTATTAACAGTAATAATAATCCTCACAGTTGATATAAAGTTTTTTTAAGTTAATTCTCCTACTTTGAATAAATATACATACACAATGATGCAACATTTTTCATGTGGCGATAGTTTTCTCCTTAGCACAGTGATTTCAGATAATCTCTAATTTTCAAAGAATGAAAGAATTAAATTGGTACTAATTACTAAATACTACTTACTAATTAGTAAGTAGTATTTAGTAATACTTTACTAATTTACTTCTACTACTTACTAATTAGTAGAATTAAATTGCTACTAATTACTAAAATATATAAAAGCACTCCTAAATTTGAGTGTTCACCACACACTCCCCCTCCTTCTTTTTTTATAAAATTTTATTTCCAATTAACATAACTAACAATGTGTTAATAATATTATTGACGCTAATATGAAAATTGGTTCTAAGAAATTTGATAAAATATTGAAATTATTTTGTGAAAACTAGGAAAATGGAAAAAAAAAAATCTTCTCCCAGAAATAAATTACTTACTATTTCTAAACTTGGAATTGTATAATTAAGAGATAAAAAAACTGACGGTAAATTGGTAGTAGAAAAACAATTATCCTTATCATTAATCGGCTCAGCCGATTATCAACAGCCGATTAATCGGTAATCGGCCAATTTGCTTATCGGTGCATCCCTACAACTCATATTAAAAGACTTTTTAGTAGCTTGCAAATCGGAATTAATCTGCAAAATATTATGAGAAGGAAAGTACGTTTTTGCATTTTTGGGCTACATCTAACATCTGATGAAAAATATATAGGAGTTAGAAAGAAAATATAGGAGTAAGTAAGAAATATAGGAGAATATCTGACAAACTGAGAAAATATAGGAAATATAGGAGGACTATGAGGCCTGAACGTTTAAAACTAAATTTCTGAAGTAAGAACTACAAGGCAGGGAATTCTACCATCTGTGTAAATTTAAGTGAACATAAAATAACAACAATATTTCGGAAAATTCAATAACAGGAAAGGTAACTAATATTAATTTACAAGTAATCTTGAGGGGTAAAGTTAAATTAACCACTTATTGAAACAATAATTTACCAAACTCATAGGTTTCAGGGACGCCTGAAACTCTAGAAGCAGGGTTTACGAATTCAGAAGAATGAGGGGCTCTAGTTCCTTCAGGAAAAATGTCGTCAAAAGAATACCGGTTTTCTTCCTGAATAGGCAGTAAATCAACTGGTACTCTTGATGACATGAATTCACATTAATTTAAACTAGTTAGAATGATTTAAAAACCAACTACTTTCAATGTTAAAAAATCACAATGTAAAGATTTTAAAGTACAAATCGGAAAAATCAGAAGATAAACAAAAACAAGCAAGTAAAGTTGAGATACTTTGAAACCTGATTGAGCCGCAACATTATTACTGAACAAGGCGCATCTAAATACCACATAAATGTAATTATTTTTACTGAAGTTGTTTTTCATTGAACGAAATAAATTTTACTTTTATAAATTCAATGATTATTTTCCACGTAATAAATGCTTCAAATCTCATAAAAAATGCCATGAAAAACTTCTCAGGATCCGGCACTGCCTAGTTTGACATTTATCACACAAACGTGTTCGCAACCGTAGCTGGATTTCTGTCGTCGGCCTCTCGGCGAGATTGGCATGTCACGATTTTTTAAAATATATATTTAATGATATGAACTGATTATAAGTACGTTTATTTCTGTTTTGATCATCTACTAATTTTACTTTCTTTGCAATTATTGTTGCTTTATTTGAGTGTTTTCTCTATCACCGGCTTTAAAAATGGACAGCAATTCTATCAGAGCTACGAAGGCTCTTGTCCGGCAATATTCTGATCAGGCAGTGCAATCATTTGAAACCCGGCGAAAGAAAATTTTAAGCTTGTTCATGGAAAAAAACTGCCCAGACACAGGATGGTCTGATGAAGAAATTGAAGTTTTATTGCACGAAATTGCGATGATGGATAGCAATAATTTCTTTGGGTCATGCGGTGTTGGTGAACGAGAGGCTAGGTTTGCATCTAAAATAGTGGCTCGTCGGCATTACTACATGGGCCATGGCATCGGAAGATCTGGAGATATTACTGAAATACAACCAAAAGCAGCAGGATCAAGTCTGATAGGACAACTTTCTAATGATTTAGTTTTGGACATTCTGAAATCTATAGGAGTTCCAAGTTTGCAGAAATGCATTATTGTCCCGTTAGCAACTGGTATGAGCTTGATGTTATGTCTTCGTACACTGCAAAGTAAAAGATCAAATTCAAAGTATGTTTTATGGCCGAGGGTTGATCAAAAATCGTGTTTCAAATGCATTTTAACTGCTGGATTAATTCCTGTTATTATTCAAAATGAATTCAATTCAGATGGACTGACAGGATGTTATAAAGACATTGAGGAAAAAATAAAAACTATTGGATCTGAAAGTATTGTTTGCATATTTAGCACAACATCTAGTTTTGCTCCAAAACAGCCAGATAATTTATTAGAAATCTCTAAGTTATGTAAAGTTTATGACATTCCCCATTTAGTAAATAATGCTTATGGTATACAATGTCGAGCCTACCTTAAAGACATAGAGAAAGCTTCTAAAACTAGGATAGATTTATTTGTTTCAAGTACAGATAAAAATTTTATGGTGCCTGTTGGTGGGTCTGTAATTTGTGGTTTTGATGGAAAACTTGTAGATAGTGTTGGTAAAATGTATCCTGGCAGAGGCTCAGGAGCACCTTCAACCGACATGTTCATAACATTATTAAATCTAGGTAAACTTGGGTACAAGAATTTACTAGAAAACCGTGATCAAATGTACGAGTACTTAAAGAATGAATTGACAAAACTAGCTGTGGAGTTTGGCGAAACAGTTTTAAATGCTCCTAAAAATTGCATTTCTGTTGCATTTTCCCTTGGCCAGTTTGAATCTCTTAATCAAGCAGCAATTACTGAAATAGGTTCAATGTTATTTTCAAAGTTTGTTATGGGAACAAGAGTAGTTGCTCCAGGTGATGTGAAAACTATAGGGGACTATGAATTCAAAAATTGGGGAGCTCATACTGATTCCAACTTTGAACCATATTTGACAGCTTCTGCAGCAATTGGCATCAAGAAAACAGATATTGATGGTTTTGTTAAGCATCTCAAAAAAGTTTTAACAAAAATTCGAAAAGATACGAATTTCATAGGTTAGCATCTTTAATAAAATTAAATATATTCAAAAGAATAATTAGACTATGCTAACCAAAGAAGATTGCATTTATGTTCTGTTATTATTTATTTTTCATTGTTACAATTTTTGCTTCATAAAACTTACCAATGCAATGGATTAGATGGCATTTTTGGCTGGTTGTTAATATATCTCTTTCTTTTAGTTTTTAGAATAATTTATTTGTTTTTATTTATGCTTCAGATTATATAAAGTTGAATGTGTATGTTAAATTATTTCATTTTATATCATTTCACATATTAGAGTTTTTGTAATATTTATCAAATGTTTCAGTATGCAATTGAACCTCTTTGACGGAAATTTCATAGGACTCATGTTAACCATATTTCATTTTATGGATAGATTATTGAATGATTGTTAACTCACAGGATCAAATATTTTACATAAAAGCTGTTTCACGTTAAGGAGGTTCGACTGTAGAGTGTGGCAGCTCTGATATAATGGCTGAATCATCCATTGGAGGGGGGGAGGGCATCACTAGCAGGAATAATTCCTCTTTTACATCATTGTATATATTGAATTCAGGGTCGTCAGTAGAAAGAGTGGCAATTTGAGACAAGAAAAAGGAAAGTAGTTTTGTTTTTCCATAGTATTTATTAGGGATGCACCGATTAATCGTCAGTACCGATTAATCGGCCACTTTGCCGATTATTAATAATCGGCTGAAAAATATATTTTTTTAATATTATTCTTTAAAGAGTACCTTTAGTGGCGTACGCAGACAAATCATTTCAGGGGGGGGGGAGCTCATGAAATTTAGCTAAGAAACGTAAATGTCTCGAATTTCTGCTTCAATGCCTATTGAAGTCGATGAAAATACATCACATTTTTTTGTCATTAAAATCATTGGTAAGAAAGCGTTTTTTGATGGACACAGAGAATGGTAAATTTAAATTTAAAAAAATTTCTTCAAATTTCTTCATTGCGAAAGAGGTGTTGCTGAAACACTTGTTAGCAATATTTTGGCAAACTTACGCTCTAATAATGTTAATTTGGCAGTTTAATTTGCTATTGTTCCCAATGCTGGGTTTCAATTCCACTTGCTGAAATTTATTTAACTGAATTAGATGACTGAAAAACATTTCATTCGTTTTTTCTAAAACAAGATTTGCAATAAAAATGAACAAAATGGAATAATAGGATAATCGTAAATATGGCGTATAGTAAAATAGACATGTCAAAACGAAAAAAAAATTCTTTTAATTTTTTCTTGTAATTAAATATCTGTTCCGAAAGCTTTTCTTATTTTGGGACTTCAAAAAAAAAAAAAAAAAAGGAAATTTACAGAAAAAAAACCCCTTAGCTTACATTTTAAAAATTTGTTTCGAAAATTTCGGAGGGGGCTGCAGCCCTGTCACCTTCACTAAGAAACTATGTGCTTGATCTTATTGACAGTAATAATAATCCTCATAATTGATATTAAGTTTTTAATACATTTATTCTCCTGCTTTGAATAAATGGTACATTGGTACGCACATAGACAATGTTGCAACATTTTTGATGTGCGATAATTTTCTCCTTATTACTGTGTTAGGTAACCTCTAATTTTCAAAGAATAAAAGTCTTGAATTCAATTGCTACTGATAATTAAAATTGAAAATTAAAAGTACTCCTAAATTATAGAGTGCTCACCACAGACCCTCCACCCCATTTTTTTAAAAAATTTTTATGTCCAATTAATATAATTAACAAGATTTAATAAAATACTGAAATTATTTTGTGAAAATTAGGAAAATGGAAAAAAAAATCTTTTCAGAAATAAATTACTTAGTATTTCTAAACTCGGAATTGTATAAGAGAGAAAAAACAGTGATTGTGAAATCGTAGTATTAAAAACAATCATTCTTACCATTAATTGGCTCAGCCGATTAATCGGCCAATTATCAACAACCGATTAATCGGTAATCGGCCAATTTGCTTATCGGTGCATCCCTAGTATTTATAATATTTCATGACATGATTTTGGGACGTATTAGGTAAAGGAACTTTCCCTGAGGTCTGGTTTAAATCTCGGTGGCCCTGATCGATCAAATGTTTTCACTATTTATTTAGAAATATATTTTCTGAAGCATGTTGTCATTTGCATTACTATGGCCCACCACTTTACTTAATTATATTTTAACTTTAAGATAATACTTAGCTTGGTTGTAATGCAGCAAATTTCTGCTTTTGGCTAACTTTTTACCATTCTCACTAAGTAGTTTGCAATAACACTATGCGTACTTCAGTTCTTTTTATGATGAATTAATCTCAAGGTAATGAGAAACTCGTTAATTCAAAATATATCCAGTCCAGAAGATAAACTAAAATGATGTTGCTTGAGTGTTCAGTGAAAAATTCCACCTGTTGTGATTTATTTTTATAAACTCTGAGAATTTTTTGACAGTATAGGGGGAGTATAAATGTGATAAAAAGTGCAATAAATTTGCCTAAAGTATAAATGCTCACAAGCAAGGGACCAATCCTGAGGATTGAGTGAAAAATCTAAGAAGGAATTTAGATCAGTGGCAGCAACTGGGTCTTAAAAGTGACCTTTTCCCTTTATCTTGTGACACCCCCTCCCTCCTGTTTACTTTTTTCAATGACTTTCGGGGACTACACCTGAATTTTCTTTTCAAATTTATCTTAGAAAGGCTATGTTACGCTATCTGGATTGATAAGTCTTCCTAAAAAATTTGGAAACTGGAGTCTTAATAATGCAAATTTAGGAAATCCTCGACATAAAGGGATGGAGGAAGTGTTTGAGGGATCTTTCTCTGGAAAGTTTTTGAAACTGAACCCTTAAAATTTCAATTTTAAGCTATCTTCAGTGATTTTAGTGGCTGAGTGATCTCCCCAGAAAGGTTTGGAAATTATAATCTTAAAAACATTTAAGCACTCTTTGGGTGAAGGGGGTCCACTCCTCTCCCCTCAACCCCCTTTTCAACTTGTTTGAAATTATATGTTGTGATGAAGATTATTTAATCTGCACATTTTTGTAAAGCATGACTTATTTTAATAAACATTTTTGTAAATAGTTCATGAAATTTTGATTTATTTTTATGTTTTGTTCTTCTTCTTATTATTTTTTACATGGAAAGAGAGAAGCTTTAGTCAAATTAAAGAGTGTATGTATCACATTGAAATTAAGTACTAAGCTTTGAAGAGTTTCATCAATATTACAGGGGTGCCCACAAGGGGTCGGGCAGGGGGGGGGGGGTATCAAAGCAGAGACCACATCATTGAAAAATTTAAGGGCTTTTTTTTTTCTCAAAACTACCTTGAAGTATGAAAAACAGTTATATAGTAGGTTGATGTAATTTTTAGTAACGTAATGTCTTTTGCTTTCAGTCATACATTCATAAAAGCAAAGGGTGAACTTTTTTTCATGAAATTATCTGCAAACTTTGAACAGAACCAATATCAATTAAGAATTATCAGATGCACATATATCTGCACATTAGTGAACGTATCCGTGCACTGTGAGCATCTATTATCTAGCTATGTTGATTGGCTTTTATAAATTTTGTTTCTAAGAAGTGGATATGGAAAAATAAAACAAGAACTTTTTTAAAAAGTTTACGTTCAATGTTGTGAACACAAAGTGAAAGGTTCCGTTTGCCCTTTGATGGTGAAGGAAGGTTTTCATTGTTGGAAATCAAAGGAAGTTTTTGCTCCACACACACATACGTGCTGTTAAATTTTGAGTAAAGTCTATCTTATGGCCTCAACTAAAAGGAGAAAGAAAATTCTTATTCTTTCCCTAAAGCTCTGCACACCAAGCAGCTCCTTTGGGCTCGTTAAAAAGCTTCCAAGGCATTCCTAGCGTGACATATAGTTGTTTGGGGGTTAGGATTTTCCAACCATCTGTAGGCTGAAATCTTTGCAGCTGTTCTGTTCTCTGATACCACTATACAAAAAAAAAAAAAAAAACTAAATATACCACCGTCACCTCTGCATGAACTTTTAGGTAGCAACAAAAAAGAAAATTTAATTATATCGGATACTTTGGTTTAATAGTAATATTAATTCTTACAGTAAAATTTTATCCTGCCTCTAACCCCCAGCTCATTAAAAAAAAAAAAAAGAAAAACCTCAGATATTGAAACACATAGTAAATTTTATTCATACAGTAAAACCTCTTTAAGACAAACTCAAAGAAACCTTTCAAATTAATTTGTCTTAACAGCAGTTAATCTTATTAGGAAAACAATAAGTAGCATAATGTGTAAGTACAATAGGATAGGAATAGTAAGTATAGTTTATTCTGGTCAGGGCCGTACCCAGAGGGGGTGTGGCAAGCCCCCCCCCCTGAAACCAGAAATGTTGTACAATGTAAAACAGAAAAAAAAAAAAATAAATAAAAAATGAAGTTTTTTCTTAACTATTTAATTTTGAATTAAACAAGTGAAAATTTGAATAAGCGCAAAAAAAAAAAATGAAAATTTAAATTCTCATTAGTTTCAAAACATGCTTAAAAGCAAGACTCTCATTAGAACTTCCTGCTCTCTTTCCCAAATCAATTCAGGCTTAAGGCAAGCTACTAGTCAGTTTTTTCGGCCGGCCCCCCTCCCCCATAAAACTTGCACCACTACACTTTCTACACCCCCATTGCCCAGGCACCTAGTTTCCGACTAGTCTGAGATTGCTTCTCGGCTGCTCTGATTCGATTTGGAGGGTCCTTTATTGGTCCCCATTTATAAATAATATATATCAGCATCTGCAACCCCAGAGGGATTTTAATACCTAAACATAGCTCCAATCAACAAGACCACTCTAAAACGGATACGCTCACAGACCCTTTACTTTGTTGGGGGCCACCTAACGCTGGAAAAAAATTACTTTCATTTACAAATGCTTGAAAATTTTCTCAAATGTAACTGTATATCTTGCATTTTAAAGTTTCTAACACAAATGAGGGGTGGCGTATCAAGTAACACGAAATTCAGCTCCTTGATTCAAAAATATAGTTTAAAAATACGCTTTCAGAGTAAATTAAACTAAAAAGAAGTTTCAAAAATATTGAATATCCGCTTAGTTTACATGCACTTATAGTACACCAACAGTAATATAGTTTAGCCTTTAGTAATAATAATAGTATTAAATATATTACTTGTATATTTGCAAAGTACATGATTTTGTTCTTTTATTCAGAGTTATACGTAAACAACTGAAACACTAAAATAAAGTCAGTATGTAATATAGTTCAGCCTTTAGTATTAATAATAGTATAAAATGAATTACTTTTATGTTTGTAAAGAACGTGAATTTTATCTTTTTCGGAGTTACATACATACAAACAAACCCACATGTGAAACTAATAAAAGCGTGTTAAAAAAATAAATCTTCCTGCTAAATGCAAAAATCATGTTCAAGCATATTTTGTAGTAATAATTTAAATTTATTTTTTGTGACACATTGCTTCTTTTATTAAATATGTTAAGCACAAGAAATATTACACTACCTTTATTATTTTTCTTTTTCTGCAGTATATGGGATTGAAAAAGAAATTGTCGTTATAAGAAATATTTTTTTAATATATTTTTTAAACTTAAAACAGGTGTGTCTTTCAAAGTTTTAACAATTTCGTAAGACTGTCAAATCAACTATTAAAACGTTACACCGGAAAGTGCAAATGAAATGCTTTAAATAATTTTAACTGTTCTAGAATCTAATCTTTGAAAATCATTAAATACCTTTTTGAAACTCCTTAAAAAAGTGCTTCAATTCTATTTCTTATCAAATAAACTACTATATAAATAAATTAGTAACTGAATGACTAGAATAGTACTCTCTCATTTTTTAAATCTCTACACTATTTCTTTTAAAGGATTTTACGTGCTTTATACTATTGGTCATTTTATATTATGAAGTGATGTGTCTGTTTGGAAACTGATCAAAAACTATTATGAAACTATACTGAAAACTAATGTAAATAAGTGATGATGTGTTGAGTGTTAATCTTTTCCCTCCATTGTTCTTCCTCTCTGACGATTAATGTCAACCGTTTCTGAAACTACAAAAAAATTTTTTTTGAATGATCTTAACCCATTAATGCCTGATTTTTTTTCCAAAGATATTTTGTATGCTGGTTACAAACAGTGTTAATGGACAGGAAAAATAATTTAAAAAAAAAATAATGTTTTTATTAAGGCAAGAAAAATTGTCCCTTAAAAGTTACAATGGACCCCAGAGGGTATTTTTTACTAAATTTTTTTTCTGCCTACGGGGTCATTCCACATCAAATCAACCACAAAAATGGGATTTTAACACCCACCATCTCGGATTTTGATGAAACTTGGTATACTTCCTTCCTTTGTAGTCATAAGCAACCCCCTAAATTTTTTTCTTTCTATCTCGATGCGTTTTGATTTTACAGCCTGTTGAAATTTTGAGATTTTGCATTTTTTGTCATTTTCGAGACACATAAACTGAGCTGATGTTGCTTATGAAAAAAAATTGTACCTGGGTAACTAATGGTTTAATCTATTAAAAATTTTTTACAGAAATTGTGAAGACTTTGAGCATGTAAATAAAAAATACTACAATAGTCTTAGTCAAAATGAATTTTTTTAAAAAAATTTCAAAATTGAAAATTTTGAACTTTTTTTGTCAAAAAAAGGCTTTGTCAATATTTTAAATTTCAACATGAGGGTCATCTTTAAAAATTCCAATTTTTTTTTTACATGATCATGGATATGTACTCTAATTTATACCATGAAAATTCTTTTGGGTATTTTAGGGATTCAACCCCCCTCCCCCCTCTTATTCTAGAAAAGAAAAACGTAAAACATCACACAAACAAGCTCTTCCTCCTATTTAAAAACAGAATTGTCATCATTAACACACAAATTTAAACATGAAGTATGTTGAATATTCAACTCAAACTCTAAAAATTAAAGATTTTTTTTTCAGTTGAAATAGTTTAAATAATTTAACAGAGGAATTCTGGAAATAAGATATTCATGAAATTTAATACTTGCACACAACAATCGACTCATACACTAGATTGTAGTCAAGACAACTTAAAAATTAAAAGTTTAGCTTGACACTAAACCACTAATTGTGCTATTTCCAGCACTTTCTGGACTCCCCCCCCCCCATCCCCATGTTTGAAAAAAAAAATGTCTGTGAGACATTTTTTCAATTACTTTTACTTCTGTGCAAAGAAATATTCATCTTTCTTTTTCTTCAAATAACATTGTAGACCCCTTAAGAAATAATATAGCCAGCTTTTTGGTAATATTTTTTTAATTAAGTAAATTACCTTTCCTTCACTCATAGCAAAGTAAGATCAAATTAGTATACATGCACATCTTTTATTCTTTACTTTGAACTTTTATCTTTTTTTATAATGAAAACCAGAACTTTATGCAGATTTTTTTCCCTTCTGGCTTTAATGACATGCTTAATCATATATTTGTCTCCTCTTCAATAGATTTCTGTTTTTTTTTTTTTTTTTTTTTTTTTTAATGAAAATTCAAAAGTTTATATGAACTAGGAAAGAACTACTTTTGTCCAGGTTTTTTTTTTCTGGCTTTAATGTCTCATCTACTGTTGGAGGTCTAAGCAAGTGCACTTCAAAAAGTGCAATAAATTGAAGAGAAAAGATACTCATAAAATATATCATTGCTTCAAAATAAAAATGACTTAAAACAACATACTGATCTTGATAAAATAAATGCAGCAGATGGGAGAAATCAAGAAAAATAACTAATTTACACAAAAGTAGGTCTAATCTTACTGCCATAATATAAACTTACTAAGTATAAACCATACAGTTTGTAGATCAGCTGACATGAGCTGACAGCTGATCCCTTTTTATGAGCTAGTAAAACACCCATAAAATTAGGGGGATGACAGGCAAATGTCATTTGTACAAATGCAAGTTTATTAGGAGCCATTTATGATCACAGATTTTTTTTTTCTTTTAAGAATAAAAGGGATCAAGCAGTGAACATATGAAGCACTTAAGAAAATAGAACATTTTTAGGGGGAAAAGAGATTGTTGCAAAACCTTTTGATTGTAAACAGTTCTTTTCAGGATTCTAAACATTTTGAGCTCATAATAATAATAAAACAAAGTTGAATCAAACCTTTTCTGTTTTATATCATTGGTTCAGAGTTAAATAAACAAAACCAGGTTTTAGTTTGATACTTTATTAGATGAATGAAACAAGTTCAGAGCTGAGAGAGTGTCTATTTTTGAATGTGTATTTCAGTCTGTCCTTTGCTTAGTTGCTTAGAAGAACCATTGCTGATCAGATATGGTATTTTACTTGTGTTTTCAACTAGATTGTGTTTTAACAAATGATTTAGTATGGATGTATCGATATGCAGTATAGGAAAATTAGCTGAAAGTGAATGTCATAAATTAATTTTCACTCATGACATAGGAATCAGGCCCGTCATTTAAGGGGGGCAGGGGGGGTCAATTGCCCCCCCCCCTGACTTTGGGAAATCAATGTATTGGCATATAAGTGGGCGTGGTTTTTGCCACTTTTTGGTGAATTTTACATTGTGTATGTACCTTTTGCCCCCCTCCCCCTGGAAAATTTCGAAATGACGTCCCTGATAGGAATAAAGAATATCGATTGTTTAAGTGAGGAAGAAAAAGAATTATCGAGTGCAAGACTTGACTGTGAACTAGATTCAGTTCAAAATATTTGTTTTCATCATGAAAATGTATTCTTGAAGAAGTATGAATTGAAACACAAAGTTTGTAGTGATCCATTGAAAAGGCATAAAGTACAAATCAAAAACTCCCTGCGTCCTGTTACATTGCAGCAATCTAAATGTTTAACTGAGAAAGGGTTAAAAGTGAAACCAGGGGAAAATTGTGCCGTAACTGTAGAGAAATCATTTATAAAATTGATGAAGACTCAATTAGCTGTACAGTAGATGACTGTAATTACTTAGAGCAGGAAGATTCAGAATCAACGGAAGAAAGCAGTCTACAAAGAGAAGAAGCCAAAGAAAAGCTTAATAAATCACTAAATGAGATGGAATGTTCTCCTTTAAAATTGCATGGATTAGGTGAGACCAGTAAGAGATCTTACGGAAAGAGAAAATATGAAGAACTACAGAAAAATGTTGAAGATAATTTTAGAAAAGTGCTGAATGTAAATGTATCATCTGCAAAAAAAAAAAAACGAAAAAAATGTGTCGGAAAAAGCAGCCGACATGGACAAACTGGTTGAGTTAATGAAAGAACGTGTAAAATGTGTCCCTAGGAATAAGCAAATATTCCTAGGTATTTGGGTAAATTGCTTTGTTATAAATTAGAATTGTGTGAAAATTTCATTTTAATGTTGTCTTAAATTTTCATTATGTGATATTCAGTTCATTACGAGATAACCATAAATTAAAATTAATACAAAACCACAATATTTTAAATTACTAAAAAGAGTAAAAACTATTTTTAATAGCAAAAAAAGATTTTCTGAGGTTAATAAAAACTAAAAATTGAGCCATTAATTTTGTGGAGCATAAACTGTAATTTTGAGAAAAAGGAAGATGTATTTTTGCGTAGCACAGAAGTAAAAGTAATTGAAAAAAGTCTCACAGTAACTTTTTTTTTCAAGCATGGGGGGGGGGGGGGGTCCAGAAAATAGCATAATCAGTGGTTTAGTGTTAAGCTAAACTTTTAATTTTTAAGTTGTCTTGACTACAATCTAGTAATCTGTATGAGTCAATTGTTGTATGCAAGTATTAAATTTCATGATATCTTATTTCCAGAATTCCTCCAATTTAAACTATTTCAACTGAAAAAAAAAATCTTTAATTTTAATTTTTAGAGTTTAAGTTGAATATTCAACATACTTCATGTTTAAATTTGTGTGTTAATTGATGACAATTCTGTTTTTAAATAGGAGGAATAGCTTGTTTGTGTGATGTTCTACGTTTTTCTTTTCTAGAATAAGAGGGGGGAGGGGGGTTGAATCCCTAAAATACCCAAAAAAAATTTCATGGGATAAATTAGAGTACATATCCATGATCACGTAAAAAAAAAATTGGAATTTTTAAAGATGACCCTCATGTTGAAATTTAAAATTTTGCCAAAGCCTTTTTTTGACAAAAAAAGTTCAAAATTTTCAATTTTGAAATTTTTTAAAAAAAATTCATATAGACTAAGACTATTGTAATATTTTTTATTTACATGCTCAAAGTCTTCACAATTTCTGTAAAAATTTTTTAAAAGATTAAACCATTAGTTACCCAGGTACAATTTTTTTTCATAAACAACATCAGCTCAGTTTATGTGTCTCGAAAATGACAAAAAATGCAAAATCGCAAAATTTCAACAGGCTGTAAAATCAAAACGCATCAAGATAGAAAGAAAAAAATTTAGGGGGTTGCTTATGACTACAAAGGAAGGAAGTATACCAAGTTTCATCAAAATCCGAGATGGTGGGTGTTGGGGTGTGGTTGAACTGACATGGAATCACCCTACGATATAATATTTAAAAAGACATTTTATAAGAAGAAATAAAATCAGCAATTAACATAAACTGGGAAGCTGGGAATAACTTTGAAAACTTAGCTTTTTTTCTCGAGATTGTGAACAATGTCATTTTTGATAAAGATCATATTAAAACTACTACAAAACACACTTTACAATGGTTATGTGCTGCAATCTGTTAATAACGAATTGAAACAATACCAAGGTACTAATTGAACATTATTATTTGGTTGAAATGTGCATTTTGGGGAAATTCAGACCCTTTTTTGGACTGTTCCTAAAAAGGGACGCTAGGCATTAATGGGTTAATTTGCAAAAGAATGCAGAATATTTCTAAGGTTTTTGTTTGCCTATTTTTCCAACATATTTTTGAAATCACAATTGCCCATATAAGGCCTCAAAATGCAGAAACTTTTTTCAAAAAATTCCCCGGGGAGAAACCCCCCTAAAACTAAGAATATTCTAACTCCACTCAAAAGAGTTCATTCTCAAGCATTTCTCTCATGATACCTCTACCCCAATAAAGGGAAGTCTAAAAACAAGTGAAATAAACTAACAAGAGAAATAAAATAAAACACAAGAAAAAAATGGCGGGGGGGGGGGGGCATAGGCTGTGAATTCTGGAGGTGCAACAAACCAGTGCTTTCGGGGGGAGGGGGGTATTTCTCAGGACGGACAGAGGTTCAAGGGCCCTCCTTTGGAAATTTTTAAGAATGTTCCTTAAAAATAGGTTTTCAGCTGATGTGAGAGAAGATTTTATTGCATTGTTCACTGGAATGATGTACAAGAATTTGAAGCAGTTTATGAGATTTTTTATCAAGAATAGTCATATATTTTTTACTTTAATAGCCAAGGCTGTTTCAAAGTAAAAGAAATTTTAATGATACACCAATAAATACCGAATTACTGCGGATAAAATTGCAATTTAAGAAATACATTTATTTGATGTTTGCATAATTTCTTTCTTTTTTTTTCTTTTCAAATGACTAAAAATACATCTATTTTTCATACGTAGCACAGTCATATTTCAATTTCTATCGCTCTGTGGGCGAAAAGTTAGTAATTTTCTGGACAGATTCCGTGGAGGTATGGACTTTGGGAAACTTTGAACTTAATGTTATATTTTTAGATTTTCTTTCAAGTAAATTAACTTGCATTGTAGCCATGGAAAAATATAACTTATTTTCCAGACTGTTTCCTGGTGAAATATACTTAATTTTTTTTTTCGAAATTCAAACAAAATGTTGGGGGTGGGGCAGGGCACCCCCTAGCACCCCCGTAAGTCCGCCTATGGGGGGTGGGCATCAGCAAGAAAAAAACTTAACACACAAAAATGTGTGTATGTTTGGGCAATGGGCAAACTAGGCCCCCCCCCCCCCCCGAAATCATTTTCTGGATACGGCCTTGATTCTGGCATTAATTCATTTTAAACGTGTTTGAATTGATGAAGTTCGACTGAATTACAATAATCTAAGAACTATAGAAAGCACATTTAACTAAAGTTTAAAGTAAAATAAAATAAGTTCAAAGATTTTAAAAGAAATATTTTATTTCTTTCCTATACTGCATAACAAATTCTTTATTACAATGCTTCTGAGAATCAACAATTTTAGAAAATATTACATTAGATAATTTTTAAAAATTACTAATTTGTTACATTTGGCATTATGAATAATTTCAGAAACAAATTTTATTTCTTCTACAAATAAAATTCTTCTATAATCACATGAATTTGTCTTGCACGTTAAAATATTACAAAATTAACAGTACTTTTAGAATAAAATAAATGCACTCCAAAAAGAGAAAAACATATTTGCATTGAAACACATTTGTAACACCAGGACTTTTTTAGAACAACTATATATACTTATGAAACACAAATATCATTTTAAACATTTGATAAAATTGCAAAATATTGAACACTCTAATAATAATTTTATGAAGATAAAAGAATATTTCGAATATCATATCCATTTTCCCAGGGAATAATAACAGTCTTAACAACTTTGGCAGGCATTTTTTCTAGTGATCTTAAAAGACGGTAACCGACTCTAGCAAACACATAATCATTGTCACCGAGTCTGAGAGCTGGACAAACATCATTGTGGCCATCCCCAATATATAGGATTCGAAAGAATGGTACTCCTTCAGATAATCTTTTCTCTACATAACCTTCTAATATAGCACCCTTGCATAAATTGCGTGCACATCTAGAGCAGGTAGATTGGTCTTGGTATTCACGAATTTGTAGACATCCATCTTTGTCAAAATCAGCAGGATTGGTAAAGATTTTTGTAACCACTCCATTCAATTGGTGATGATGTAGGATATACTGAATAAAAAATGAATTTGAATCAGATAAAATAATAATTTCACAATCGTTACTCTCATACATTTGAAGTAAAAGTTCCTTCATTCCTTCTACTAGAGGGATTTCAGACAAGCATCTCATGTAGTCTTCTTTGGTGACATTGTGTTTAAAAAAGAACTTGAAAATTTCCCTCATATAGGCTGTAAATCCCAGACGATTCTTTGAATACTCTTCAGTTTCTTCAGGAAAACCGCTCGCATCACATAGTGTTCTTATTTTTTTATCTGTATTTGCATCAACCAAAGTATGGTCAAAATCGAGACATACTAAAATTTTTGGATTAGTCATCTGAAACAATAAAAGAGTAGAATGAATTATGCAAGAAACTAAAATCACAATCTTGTTAATTCAATCTCATAGTAACCTCTTAATTGTGCAATGGTTGTACCGTTTATCTAAAGAAAAAAGGTACACTTTTCCGTTAACTACACTCTGTACATCTTTTAAATTTGGTGGTTATTTTCTATGTTATTTATTGCTGCCATCAAAGGCATAATATAAGGAAGGGCCAGGGGACCCGCCCTTGTTCCCTAAATCAAGAGAAATTTTATTTCAAAGCAGTTATTCGGTTGGAATTCGCTTAAAAATATAGGATTAAAAAAAAAACTTATTTACTATTTTCAATAATGAATTGCAAGAATTATTTGTTTTTTGAATTTATGTGAAATGATGGAGAAAGGTAGGAATGTCCCAAATTAAAACTGTTTGAAAGACGAAAATTCTCGAATTAAAATAAACTTGAATTTTACTGAATAATACGAAAAAGCAGAGATGTCATGCACACATAAAATGAGAGGGAAAGCTGAGCATTGTTAAAAATGCTGAAAGAAAGAAAAAAAGGTTGCTTCGAATTTGGTCTGCATATTTTTCGAATAAATAAATCAAAATTTTGGAGTATGGAAATTTTGGGAGGTCACAGTGACCTCCATTGGAGGTATCCCTAAGGGGAGGGGGGCGCAATTTTTCAAGTTCGCCACTAGCGCTGGGCCCTATTGCTATGCTACTGCATGGGACATATTAATTTCCGGTGAGCAATGTCCTTCGTTCCAGTTATACATAACAATTCATAGCATGGGCATATATAAGCCCAGGTTGCCCCTCCTAAAAATACCAAGGAAAAATTTTTTTAATCAAATAAGTTGGCTGGCGTTTGTTCAACTAATTTCAGCGTTTACAGCTCCAAAAAAATTCTTAGGAGAGAAGCAAACAGCCGAGTTAGAGGAGTCTCACAACTTTTAATCATTTACCAGTTGCAAAATAAAAGAAACAATGCTTTCTAATGCCAGAGTTATGGCAGAAATTCGAGGCCATTGTTCTGGATGGAAGCTTCAGAGGGGAACAAATTCAAGTGTGGCTCCAAGCAAGGAAAGAAAAAGGTATCATGATCCATTTGACAAGACCAAAGAGATCTTGAAATTTCATTTAGTTAAAATAAATTTCCAAGTGAGAGTTCCTGATTCCTACTTTCCATCCCCATGTCATGAAAGATAAAGGTCATTCTAGTGAAAATGGTACAAATCATGTCTGAAACTGTTTAGATAAGTTATCAATTTAAATAATTTCT
This sequence comes from Uloborus plumipes, assembly GCA_038373865.1. Lineage (NCBI taxonomy): Eukaryota > Metazoa > Arthropoda > Arachnida > Araneae > Uloboridae > Uloborus > Uloborus plumipes. Next base: position 15,218 of record JAXGGA010010519.1, on the reverse strand, counting down.
GCCAACGTATCATATTTTTTTAATTTAGTCTCCATTTAATTTATGTATAATGAAGTGTAAATGGCTAGTATATGACTCATTTTTGAAAAGATTTTAAATATTTTGATCACTTTGTGTAACAGAGTGGACAAATAAGCCTTTAAAAATATCTTTGTAATCATAAAAGAAAAGTTACACTCACAGAAAAGCATAAAGTGGAATAAAGAGCTTAAAACTGTAAGTCTGTCTGAAATTTTACGACTGTAACAGAGTGCACATCCAACAGTTCAAATCAACCATCATAAGAAAAGAATTAGGCTCATTTTGGTTGCTGACTATATAATTCAATGTAGCAAGGATAAATAATGATGTTTTATGGGGAAATTTTTTTTCATTTGTGTAATAATCTGCAGAAATGCTGTCTTTTGTGCAATGCAGTGTAATTTATTTTGTTTTTACATTTCAGCTTAATCTTAATCATATTTTAAATTCTAAAAACTAGAAGCTGGGACAAGTTATTTTCAATTTTTTCTGACAATTTTTTTTTGTCCTTGGATAAAAAATAATGGATTATACCTAAACAATTGATACTTTTGATTACACGAAATTAAATGGAGAACCAATAAAAAAATACACAATGGGCGGTAGTTATTAAAATGAATTTAAAAAAATTCCAGAGTCTCAGAACTGATTTGTACCATTTTTCCTGGAATGACTTATTATTGAAAATTGCATTTTTATAACCTCAATATCTGAAAAATTTCAGGAAGCTCCTTGTCTAACCTCTTTTCCAATAATTGGTCTAAAACAGCATTTTAGGAATTTAAAATTCAAACAATGTCCAATACAGGTCTTTCCTCTTCCGTCATTTGTTTCTAGCACCCTCAAAGAAGATAATTCGAAAATATGTTCTTAGAAACTAGAGCTATCGAATTGCTGATCTTTTCCCGCTAACATTTTAAGATAATTTAATACAGCCATTTCAAGCCTCAAAGGGAAAAATTTGTGTGAGAGAACTCAAACCTTTTCCCTTCCCATTATATTACCAAACATTAACTAAAAATGCATTTTTAGGCTATTAATTTTGAAAAAATTCCGAGAGAGAGAAGGAGCGCTCTGCCTCTTCATCTCCTTTGAGTGGGTTATAGTATTTTGTTGCATATCTTTTTAACTTCAATATCACAAAATTTCTAGGGGGAAAATCCTGAATCCCTTTTTTCATATTTTTCCTAGCATCATTAAAGATAGCATAAAATGCGTTAGTATAGGACATCAATTCCAAAATATTTCTAGGAGAAGGGTTCCCAACCACTACACTTTCCCTAATTTTACTATCAAAGCTAGTCTGAAACTGTGTTTTTAAGTTTCCAAATGTGAAAATTTGGAGAGGGATCTTTCTCATTGAATGCCTTTAAAGATAACCTGAATTTGAGTTTCTAAAACTAAAATATCTTGCACCTCTGAGGAGTGCGTTGCCAGTCTTTGAGTCCTTCTTCTCCAGAAATAACCTAACATTGTCTTCAATTAAAAATTTTTGGGAGGAAGCCTCTTGAGCTGCTCTATCATTACAAAACATTACCTAAACTTAAAGTGTAGCTTTAGTGTCAAATGTTTCCCATTCCCTTTACTTTACCATAAATAGCTTAAAATTGTGTATCTTAAGATTTTGTTTCAGAAAACTTCCAAGAGAGGCCTTGAGCTCTAAACCTCATCAAAGACAGCCTAAAAACAACTTCAATATTGAAAAAGTTCGGAAGGCAGCTCAACCTTCTCTTTCTTTTATCACTTGGGAAAAATTGACCTACCACTAAAAAGTAGAAGATCTGGTACTAAAGCCTTACAATAAAATTAGATAGCAAAGAGAGAAAAAAAAAAGGGTGGGGGTAGGGTCAGGGTATACATAAAAGCCTGGTCATATTGCCAACAGGGCTGCCACAGGGAAAATGTCACAAAAAAGTAGCAAAAGTCGCCTAAAAATACTAAAAAAGTTGCAAAAAAGTTGCCTTGAAAATAAAAAAAAGTAGCAAAAAAGTAGCCATGAAAAAAAAAAAGTTGCAAAGAAGCTGAATAGAAACATGTGACAAGCTAAACTGAATATGAGTAATGCTTTAAAACAAGTTCAAAAAATAGACAGGTTTTGAACTAATGCATTACATAAAAGATACAAATGAGGGAAAAAAAACAAAAGAGTACAATCGAGGTAATTAATTTTACAAGACTGCTACCATTCAAAAGAAAAAATAATATACTCATATAAATACAGAAAATTTATTCTGAAAATCCATGTTTTTGGTTTTTTACAGAAAAATGACTCTATCAAAGTATTTTCCTTTTGTTCACTAAGCAATTTAATTTATTTTCTTCATCTTCATGCTCTCTTTCCCTATTCCTCAACTTTATACTGTCTTCTAACATACCCTGAGCTATTCTAATACTTTCAGTGTCTTTTGCTTCAATAGCTGATTTTAGCCTCTGGTTTGTCTGTTTAAAAAGTACACCAGCTGATTTTTGAGTGTCCTTTCTCTCTCTCTATTTACTAGTTTGACATTTTCTTCTAACTTTTTAACAGATCTCTTCAAACTTGACAGCTGAGCCAATATTTAGAAAAGTGCCAATTTGAAGTTGGAGTTTTCTGAAAAAAAAATTTTTTTGCAGAAAAAAACTAATATTGGATTTTAAGTCTAAATTGGGTCTAAATGCAAGAAAATAAAAGGGGGGAGGTCAAGGAAGTTATTTACCCCCTCCTTAGATTACTCACTTTTAAACCGTTACAGATCTGATGAATGTTACAGATCTGATGTTAATATGAGCTACATATTTGAGTTTATGCTTTCAGTTTTCGTTAACATCTCTAAATATGATATCATTTCCTTGCATTTTTAACATAGAATTAAGATAATTATATTAAAATATATATATTAGGCTAAAAAATCAAATTTCATTATGAAAAAGCATTTCTTGGAAATAAAAATGAGCGATAAGGTTTTTAGATAAAATAAATTATGAGATTACCAAATCCAAGCTAATAAAACATTTGTTTTGTTTTAAAACAACACACAACTTCAACTTTTTCAACACACAACTCTGCTGCTTGCTTTTCTTTAATTAGTTGCAGGAAATTTAATTTCTTGATCAGAAATTCAAATTTAGCATGCTAGTTATTATCTAGTTATTTAGCGAAGTTATGAGAAATTGAAGCACCAAAAAAAAATAAATAAAAAATAAAATAAATAAATAAATAAATAAATTAAAATAATAATAATTAATTAACTTAATTTCTGCAGTGTCAATTTTTCTTATTTTACTAACTTCTATTGTTAGGTCATACAAACCACAAATGAAGCAATTGTACTAAAACTCATTGCTTTTCATTTTTTAAGAACAAAAATATTCAATATATATGGCTAAAGTATGATTTTTGCTTTTTATAATTCTGAAACGTGTGAGTTAGTTCTGTAACATATTTGCTGTTTTTCAATGTTACCGCTCTGACTGTTACCGATCTGACAAACTGACAAAGTTTTTTTATTATTTCCGAGTCGATCGCACTAAACCAAAATCAAACACGTGGTTTTTACACTTGTAACAAAGGACTATACTTATATATAAAATAATTTTTTAAATAATAAAAACTGCGCATTTTACAGCGTGTTACCGATCTGATGACTCAAATGACACACATTTTATAAATCACTTTAAAAAACCTTACCTACAATTTTAGATGCAGAAATGCAAATTTTTAATTACGATTCAATAAAACATCCCACCAGGTACTCAGTATCACGGGGTATAGGTGCAGGGAAATGATTTTGGGAGCCTAAACATAGATAGGAAGTTATTGTTACCACTCTGACGGCGGAACTTGGGACACGCTTATTTCGCATCGGCTAGAAAATCAGAAATCGATTAAAACAAAAATGAAGTAAAATATTAACAAAGGGGTAAAAATAGAATCGTTTTTTGTGCAAGTGCGTTTTTTTGGGAAGTTAGAAAGTGCGCATGACCTGTTTGCATGCTAACCTTTGCTACTTGGGACACGTTACCGATCTGATTTTTGATGTATAAACACAATATTTTCTGATGAAAAAAAATTTTTTTTTTCTGATGTTATTAGATGAAATGAAAGAGAAACTTATCTTCTTTCTGGGGAAAATTATTTTTTTAACTAGTTATTGAAATACTGGTGAAAATTCACTTGGGACTCAAATTGGCACTTTTCTAAATATTAGCTCAGCTTTTCTTTTTCTATTTTTCTTTGTTTAAACTTTTCTTCATTTTCTTTTTCTAAACTCATTTGCTCTTCCTTCTTTTTCTTCTAGTCTTCAAGGTAGAACTGGTATGATTTGCGTGCACCAAAAGCTAAATTTAAAAGTACCAATTTGGAATTGTGTAACTGTAGAATAGCACTTCGGAGCATCATATAATAAGAATGTCATTCAATACACATTCCGACATCAAATATTTATCTTCCGAAAGAACTCTCCTGGATAATTGAAAACTATCTACCTCACTATTACCATAAGACTAAATGTGACTAAAAATGAATGTTACTTTCTCTGACGAAAATTATTAAAATTTGGGTGGCTTAGATGGATTATAATTCTATTAGCTTGACTAGAGAAAAGATCCGATGAGCATATGGTGTGCCGCTTTTACATTAAAATCTGGCTTATTTGGGACAGTTTCCAAAGAGGCTCAAGAACAATTCTTTGTTTTTTTGATGCATCCCGATTCAGTTGTCCATCAACTTGGCTGTCACGTGCTGTTTTTGACACAAGTAGAAGTTTTGTAAGATAAAGGAGTGAATCTTCAGTTCGAGCCGTTTTTAGTTCCTTCATCTTTAAGAAATATAATTTTTCTTGGCCTTTTTGATCGATACACATGTCTGAATTTGCTCTCCACGAAGTAAAAAACAATGCGCTATCACACGAGGGCCAATTTAAAAGACGAAAAATTAGCTAAGTGATTTCATTTCCAAATTTTGGCTTCCAAACTTTCTCTTTTTCTTTACACGAGAACTACAGAGAGTTTGGGAGTTTGATTATTCATTCAGCAATCCCTGCACCTTATAGTCGAAGCAAAAAAGCCCCATCTTTCCTCCAACAATTACCTTTCAAGAGATATTTGCATAAAATCTGACTTTCGTCTAAACTTTTGCAACAGCAAAAAAATATGTCTTTGTAATTTCCGATTTTCGTTTCGCTTATATTTTTAAAAACTCCAGACACGTATTTGGGACAATATTATCTACCCGCAGTAGAAATTTGAAAGCATTTCGCTGAATAGTTTTCTTTTTATTCATATATTTGCATTTTGTCTAAGTATTGCATCCCACTGTAGCTGCCCTGTGCCCAGTCGAGGTTGCTGCAAAGATCTGCACTGTATAAGGTTTCAGCTTCTGGAAAAGCTCAGATATCGGTAAAGTACGAAGTATGCAAATCAGTTCCATACAAGATCGACTTTCGTTTTCGTATCACTTAAGCCAAGCCCAACTTGTTGATTGGATGCAGTGGATTGGTGCAGCCCATAAAGTCTATTTAGAGAAGGTTTCATTCTTGAAATGGAAATGATTTAAAACCATGGGGGAAAGGAAATCTCCAGGTGTTTAAAAAAAAAACTAACGTTGGGGGGAAAAAGTATCCAAAAAAGCAGATTCAGTGAAAAAAAGTAGCTTTTTGGCCTGTTTTTGCATAAAAAAGTAGCTAAAGTCGCCTTGTGTCCAAAAAAGTAGCATTTAAGTATCCTGTGGCAACCCTGTGCCAACATCCAAACTTTAAATGTTTATATGCAAGTGGCTGCCATGTTTTGTTAAAGTCTCAAAGTTACATAAAAGGAGTGGCACATAAAACGAGGAGGTTTTGAGTTTTATCTCTAAAAGCCTCAGTTTTAACAACCAAACATAAATTTTTAGAGATGGTTGGAAATTCTAGAAATGAAACCAGTTTTTCCTGAAAAAAAAATTCCACCAGGAAGAATGGGAAATTTTCTATCATTTAATAATTTACTCTAAAATTTATTATTTTTTTGTTCAAATATTTTTTTTATATTCAGTAGTACCTCTACATGAAAACAATAACTTTAATAAAAGAAAGAAGCTGTAAGATTTTAATGCACTTGTATATTTTTTGCTACTAACAGTGTTGTTTAGAATTGGCAAGTTTTTGACAATTGAAGGTTTAATCCGGTTTTAAACATGATTTTTATTGTCATGTCAAAACCCCTTTTTGACATGGTTTTTGGCATATTTGTCAAAAACCTAAATTTTTGACAAGAGGCTCCCTCTGAAGTTAATTAAAGATTGCTTAATGTAACAATTTTATCACTTCAGTTTTACAAAAATGCTAGAGTTAGAAGAGGCAAACCCTTTTCCTAGGTGCAGCAGGCATTCTGCAATTTCTACACTATGAAGGAAAAAAAAATCTTAAGTTTACATGAACGATATTTATTCAGTTTAAAACTTGGCATTTTTAACATGAAAAAAAAAGTGATAGTAAAACAAAATTGTTATTATGTTAAAGATATGGTACTGCTAAAATTTGAAGCATATATAAGCTATTTTGTATAAGAATTGCATAAATATTAATGCAATGAATGATAAAACACAGGAATAGCAAAAAAAGCATTAGTATCCCCCCCCCCTGAACTCATGTTATCAAGGAGTTATCCAAGTCATGAAGACATATTACAGAAAGTAAATGCATTCAAGTATCCAAGAAAACATGGAAGACTTTCAAAATCTTAGTGAAAATGCCTTAGTAAGCCATAGCTTTTAGAAGTCATACATTTGTTAACCATGTCATGAGACAGTATCTGGGGAAAACTGACAATAAATTACTAAACTCATGGAGGATTTACAAAACCAAGTAACAATAATGGTGTAGTCGAGGTGATAAAAATAGATGAACATTTCAGTCGTACGCTCCTTATGAATGCTGATGATTTGAAATCTTGGATAGAAATTAACACGAAATTTAGAGCTTCAACTACATTACTGCTGACAATATCTAATAAGCTCTTATCAAAGATGAAGCTTTAACATAAGATTCAGCCGACAATGTACGTCGAGGAGAAAGACCAGACTGATATTCAAATGAGGGAGGACTGTGTGTTTGGGGTGGGGGGTTCATACTAAACAGTTTTATAAACAGTATACAGTATGGTTATGAATGTTTCATAAATTACTTGTAGCATTAAAATAGCGTACAAGCAATAGTTAAACAATATTTCAGCAAGTCAATAAGCCTTACGTATTATTTCTATGTATGTTTCATGATGCTATATTTTTTTCGGCAAATACATTCATTTAATTCCAAAGACACATGAATTTAAAATTGTCAGTAGAAATTAATATCCATCATTCATTTTATAGTTATCGAAACTTTTATCCTAATGTGATCATATTAAAAGGTGACTACCGCGCTTTCGTTCTGGTACATTGCAATAATTTTGGCTAAAACCAAACTGATATTAAAAGACATAAAAATGTTATCTTCTCTTCATAGTTTCAATACTCATCCCAGCATCCAATTGGAGCAACGAATTAGAGGGGAAAAAAATGAAAAGAAATAAAACAAAAGATCAAAGGTGAAACTTAAAAAAAAAAAAGTATTAAAAAACTTTCAATGATTTTTGGTTACAACACGTACAACACTAATCATGTTCCGTCAGTTTTTTTATTTTTTTTTTAACTTGTAAACCTAAGAAAATACACTTTGAAATGCAATTGTAAGGGGAGTATTAATAATTTTCATTGAGAACAACACAGGAACAAAGATGAAAGGAATGCCATTATGGTATAAATTCGAACAATTCAACAGTAATAACATTTTTTCATTCGGAAATACAAAGGCTGAAACAATTCAACAAAAATTTTTTTTACTAAAAAACAAATTGAGAGAAACTGAAAAATGAAAAGGGGCCATACTTATCCAGAATATCAGAAATTGTTCACGTTTTATAACTCAGCTGATATGAACATAAATCCAAAACAAACTTCGTCTATGCAAAAGAGAAGAAACTACTACTGCCATTTCCAGCATAAAATGATTTGTTGTTTTTTTTTCGTCTACATGTGAACTCAAGGCGAAACTAGATCAGTTTAAAGTCTCTTCTCTTCACTCAGCAAACGTGTATTTTTTTATTCTGTCACCGAAGTTGGTAAAACTACTCAACTCATCACTCCTCAAAGTTTTGTTTTCTTTATTAGCAGGGTTGCCAGATGGCTAAACTTAGCCACTTTAGCTATTTTTAAATCGCATTTGTCTAGGAAACAGGAAGAAATGATGATATCATCAGCAAACTGCTAAATAGATCTATATTTGGCTTTATATTTATCAAACAAAACAGAAATGCTAAAAAGTGTAAAATCTATTGCTCATATTTTTAAAAAATCTTAAAGCCAAAACCAATTATTTGATAGTTGGCTAATTCCACAAAGTGGTTTGGCTATCTTCCTATATTGCTATATTTTTCTCTAGCAACCCTATTCTTCAGTTGTTTGTAAGATTTTAAGTATGGCGGAAGAAGTTATAAATAGTGGTAAGCGAGCAATTTTGACTAAAGTTAAAGAAGAACCTATATCCGAAGATGATGAAGTAATCTGTGAGCCTGTTGCAAAAAGTCCAAAAAGATCTGACAATGTTAGCCTCAGTGAATGTATCGTCAAGACGGAACCTAGAGATGAAGTACCGGCTCCTCTAATCGTAGCACCTCCGGCTCGGAGTTCATCAGCGAAAATTAAAATTGCTATCAAAGCTACGAAGGAAAAACACACGGTTAAAATCAATAAAGATGCTACTGTAAAAGAAGTAAATGTTTTGGATATTTTTATTGTAAAAATGAAATGTCTTAAATTTTCTTTTTTAGCTGTCTAGTAATGTTTGATTTGTGGAGTGCTATCTTAATCATTATCTTCCGCTTAAATGCAGCACCTATTTGAATACAATGAAACGGGGCTTGAAAAATACGTAGCTCTAAGTTTCTTTAGGGTCATTCCATGTGAAATCAACACACTGATTCAGACTTGATGTCTCAGATTTTCATGATTTTTGGTATGCAGCATTATATCATAGACATATGAAAAAATACCAAATTTCAGTTACATAGCCCAATTATTTTTGAAGTTATAAATTTTTTAAATTTTAAATTTCTTTGAAAAAACACCATACTTTAACACATTAAAATGCCTATAGGCTCGCAACCAGTGGTGATATTAACCTGGGACTGGTCTCATTTTAAAGCTGTTGAATAGGGCTTTATTATGATATGCTACAACATAGGGGTTAAATTTTTAAAAAAATTTAAATTTTAAAATTAAATTTTAAATTTTAAATTTTTCAAAAAGTGGCAATTTTAAAAATTCCAAAAAATTACCAAAAATTGTTTGTGATGTCTTAATACATATTGCAAAATTCTATGATGGGATCTCAATGGGATCAGGAGATACAGGGCTTCAGAAATACACGTTTTGTGAAAAATACCAGAATTAGTATCAACAGAGGAAATTTTGTACAGTTTATTGAATGAAACAAACAACACATATCAATAAAACAAGCAGTGGCTATTACTTTTAATTTTTTAAATAGAGGAATATCACATAGACACTTACCATTCTCAGCCTTATTTTATGAGTTAATTATTAACAAATTAATTTATGAAGACTTCAATTGTTGGAAGATACCCACACATTTGTTTAGTTCACTGTCTGGTAAACTGTATGTTCGGCCAGTCTGAGTGGTGGGGTTCACTTTGCACATTACATCTGAAAATGGGATCCACAGTGTGTCAGGTGGTGTGGGATATATAAATGAGGATGACGGACCTGAAGGATGGAGGAATGTAACTTGCACTTGACTGCTGTCTTCATCTTTATCCAGAACATAACTCAACCACCAAGTCTCATTATAGATAGATGTTATATACCCACTAATGTCTGAAAATGATGTCTGCTGAACGTCCTTCAAAACAGGAAATATGCTTGAAACATCTGCAGAAGAAAATAACTTTGCATTTACTTTGGTTCCACATCTGAGAGGTATAAAGGCATGAAATTTTTGGGTTCCTGATATAGTTAGAGCTGTATCGTACCGGTTAGCCAGTTGTTCTTCAGTTTTAATGTATTCTTCAATGGTCACAAATACAAAGTCGATGTTAGCTATGTTCTTATGTGACCATTCAAATAATTGCCTTGCATTCGTGATTTGATCCTGATACGGTCTTTGTAGGCTTGCTCTGGCGGCTAGTCTTTTTACTGTGGCCCCGAGCCCATCGCATGGACCTTTGCCATGTGCTGTAGCTGAAAAGTGCCATTCAGCCTCAGCTCCAAAATCTTGCTTGTAATTACACAAGTTAATAAAATTTTTTTTATTTTTGTATTGGGCTGCAGAGCCATCAGAGAAATAAAAGAATTTTTTGACAGGTCTTTGAAATTTGCACTTCAAGTATTCCATCAATTTTTTCTGGAACAGGTAGACAGCTGTAGTGTTGTGGTTGAGGCAGTCTGATATTATTACGAAATTTAAATGCTCAACTTCCTTCTCTTTAAAATATACCACAAAAGGGTGAATGGTTGCCTGAGTATTCGACCAATGATATGATTGTGCCTCGTCTTGTATAATAATAGAATAATTCTCAGAAAAGTCACAAATAACAGCTACTTCACATTCCAGAAGATTTTCCTTTGTGTGTCTCAAAAATGCACTTTGTTCTTTTGCTATAAAGTGATGACGAAGTAAGATAAAAAGTTTATTACAAAATACATCAATAAATTCACTAACCGGTTTTTGGATAATTTCTAAGTTACATCGATCCACAGAGATCCACTGTCTGTATGTGATAGTCTCGATTGCATTGTCTTCATATGCTTTTTCCAAAAGTTCTCTAATCCCTCTGGTACCCGGACATGACACACAAGTTGAAAAGAAGCAGTCAGTTGATGGTGGGGGGCTGCAAACCATCATTTGCAGGCAGTCCTTGTATGTTTTTATTTTTCCATCTGTCATTGAGCTCATTCTTCCATTTTCAAACATAAGCTTCACATTCTGATGAGTAGTGCACACACAGACTGAGTGTGTTCCACTCTGGCCTGCTAGCACACAATTTTTGGGTTTCAGCTCTGCAAATTTAGAAAATCCTACTTTTACAGCTGGGAATTTTTCTTTGAAAACTTCATAGGCTTCTTTTAAATTATTAAGCATCAACCTTTTTGCAACATGTTCTTTAATACCTGTGCTGTGGTCTTTCACTGATATAAAGTCCTTAATCCCCGGCATTGCTCGGCTTATTTCGTCACTTGTATAAAATCCTTTCACAATATCAACGGTATGCTTTGATAAACTTTTTCCTGGTTTCATATCAGGACCAGACAAGGCGCCCTTTTCTTTCAACAATGTCTTGGCTTGTCGAACTAAATAGTTAGGGGCTGAAAATTCCCGCATTACTTTCCTCACACTCCAGCTGTCAGGCATAAGAGTCAGCAGTTGAAGCTTCTTCTTCCTACTAGTGAAGCTGTTGTACAGTTTTTTCACATGTGTAAAGAACTCGTCTTGTGAATCATCATTCTCTTCATCGCTCGATGCATTCACTAGCAGTTTTCTCTTGACAGCCACATTGATTCGGTTGGCCTTTTCAGTAGAGTAAATTTTTGATTGCATCCTCTTTTTGTCTACAGGCGACTCTCCCATCTCTAAAAGAGAGCTGTTAAGGGAACTCAGAGCTTCAGATTCATTTGAAAATGGTATATCTATAGGTGATTCTTCAATTTCAGTATCAGACTGACTTTCTTCAGGTACCTTGCTAGTTCCAGGGGAAGTTTCCCCATCTTTTTCATTTTTCAACTTTGTCAGCTGCTTCCTACAACTATCACAGACCACGGATAACTCGGATGTTCCTGGAATCAAGTCACACATCCATGAAGTAACACGTCTCAGTCTTTTTCTTGCATGGGAGTGATTTGGCTTATTAAAAGGGTTAAAGCAATCCATTTTTACTATCTTGTTAGTGGTATCCATCATGAAAGTGATAAATAGGGAGAAATCAGCAAGGAAACGTGCAGGGGCCAAGAAATAAGTTATCTTCTTGATACAACATCACATGAAACATCAAATGAACTTCCTACAAGCAACTGTGATGCTGAACTAGCTGTAAATGAGTGATCTTGTCTGCTTGACCAATCAGCTTATACTTGTGAAAAGGGGAATCCCCCCACGGAGGGAAATCTCCCTTTTCTTACAGTTAAAGGGAATTTCCCTTACTTGTATTCCAATCAGCTTTCACCTAGTTAAAGGGGTTTCCCCCAAGGGAAATTCCCTTTTTATCTGAGTAAAAGGGGGTTTCCCTCTACATGTAGGCAAATGAGAGGTTTGCAAACATGGTAAAATGAAGTAATCACTGCGTTTTATTAATATAATAGGATCCTGCACATTGCATAGGAAAATTAGTTCAAAAACAATAAAATTTTACTAATATGGTATATTATTGACAAAACATGTGTATCTCTGAAGCCCTGTATCTCCTGATCCCATTGAGATCCCATCATAGAATTTTGCAATATGTATCAAGACATCACAAACAATTTTTGGTAATTTTTTGGAATTTTTAAAATTGCCACTTTTTGAAAAATTTAAAATTTAATTTTAAAATTTAAATTTTTTTAAAAATTTAACCCCTATGTTGTAGCATATCATAATAAAGCCCTATTCAACAGCTTTAAAATGAGACCAGTCCCAGGTTAATATCATCACTGGTTGCGGGCCTATAGGCATTTTAATGTGGTTAAGTATCGTGTTTTTTCAAAGAAATTTAAAATTTAAAAAATTTATAACTTAAAAAATAATTGTGCTATGTAACTGAAATTTGGTATTTTTTCATATGTCTATGATATAATGCTGCATACCAAAAATCATGAAAATCTGAGACATCAATTCTGAAACTCTTCCAAAATTGTGTTGATTTGACATGGAATGACCCTTTAAAATTTCAATGCTGGGGCCTTTTGACACAAAGCATAGCTTTCTGCTTAACATCGGCTCCTAGATTTTTCCTAATAACTCTTGCAAAAAAGCAGGTTAAAATTCCTCATAAAGTATAAATCTTTTCGCCCAGATTGTTATTCGAGGGTGGTGGTGGTGGGGGGGGGGGGGAAGAATATTTAGATACATGTGTCCGTGTAGTTCTTTTTGTTTGTCAGAGTACTGTCTAATATTTTATCTTACGACCACGCATTTGCGCATGCCTGAGGTCTCTTCTGATTTACCCAAAATAGGGGGGAAATGCAAAGTACTATTCAACCAGTTAGGAATAAAAACTGAAAGCATCGACAACCTATTATACCCCTTTTTTCAAATGGAAGCGTTCGTGACTGCCAGGTGCAGGGTTTAAAAACAGACAGTATATTATTTGTCTCCCACTCCTCGCCTGAAAAATTTATGTGACGAACTTGCTTTGTGCTGAATGAAAATATTTAGCCCTTTAAATGCCGCACTATGTTCCAAGTATAAAAATTTGAGTTGCTGCATAAAAATAGGACTCTTAGGCATCCCTTTAGACAATGCAAAAAAAAATTTCAAAAAAAAATTTTTTATCTACGATTTTGGGCATGTTCCCATTTGGGAACATTGGCATGTTATGTTGTTTTTTTCCTAAGGCTTTTAATCGATTGCGCTTTACGCTCGCTGTAGTTCTTTTGTATTTATGCATAAAATGCTTGATATAACTGATCATATTTGACAAATTCATTTCAATTTGAAACTTTAAACATTTCAAATTATAAAAAAAAGAAAAAAAAACAGTAAACAAATATTGTCAAACAAATATGTCCTTTTCATCAACGTCCAATTGTTCTCCTTTATGCATTGCATATAGTTCTGTCATTTTCGATAATGACCCAAGCATTCAATTGGTAAAAATTTGCGGAAAATTTCAACCGGCGATAAATTTGCCATATCTGGAAATGACTCACAGAGTTTTTTATGGGTTTTTGTTTCTATAGCTTTATCAAAAGATGCATTTTTGCTCCGGTTAATTTCTTTTGTAGATGATTTTCTCTTCCTCTTGGATTTTGGAGAAGCTTCTGAGGTAGATGGGGCATCAATAATCGTCTCGTCATCCGATACATCGTTTTGTGATTTGCGGGTGAATACTTCTATCTGTCCGCAAACATCAGCAGGAACAACCTTATCAAATTCATTGTCATTAACATCTTCTTCATCTGTTATTGCCCCGGTCTCATCTGGTGATAATTGGCAAATGTCTACTACAGAATCTGTTGATTCATCGGAGTCTGATAGGGCTTGAAAATATTCAAAAGCTTCTTGCAAAGTTAAAAACTTTTCTCTGGAACCCATTCTTTCCACGACTTCTAACAACACTGTCGCGATCACTTCTAGCGAAACAGAAAGCAAAACCTCCACAAGGAGGGAGAAAAAGAGTAAAAACATTGATTGGGGGCCGAATCTCTGGACGGTCTCAAGTGACAAGGAAGGGATATATATTGCTAACAGGTTGTAGCCTGAGCGGGGTGCAAGAGAAAAGCTGTAAACATCTTCATTTCTACGTGTGCAAAGCGATTTTTCGACATCACTCCCACCCAAACACACTAGAGACGAGGGGGGGAGGGTGCAAAAAGGGAAGCAGTGGAAAGACGAAAGGCCACCCACTTTCTTTTTCAATGCGTCAAATGAGGTTGTTTTCGATTCCAAGGCGTTCACTGATCATATAACTGAACTTAGGAAGCGGCGTGAATTACCGCATTTTGTATAGCGTTACTTGCCAATGTTCCCAATTGGGAACAACGAAGTTTGATCGCTTATAGGAGCTACATTTTTGCTTTAATTTTTTATTTGTCATGTTAGGTCATTAAAAGGATCTTTATTTATGGTTTCTTTAGAATATCAAAAAAGTTGAGCCTTTTTGAAATTTTTTAGAATTGTTTTTTTTTGTCTCCGTGAAAATCCATAAAAAAGCACATTTTTGCGATTTTTTGTAGAAAACAATAATTGTAGTAGCTAACTAGATTTTTTTTCAAAAAATCAGGTCTACTTTTGACAGTAAATAGAAAAAAAAATTAAATTCTCAGAAGCAAAACTTTTTTTTTAACGATTTTTTAAAGTTGATGTTCCCATTTGGGAACATTGGCAATTAAAAGGTTAAGACGGTGTGTGTTTCACTTAAAAGTTATGCCCTCTCAAATAAATTCATTCTCAAGAAAAGCATGATATACTACTTATAACCTGGTTATATTC
>JAXGGA010010518.1:40000-46486 GCA_038373865.1 Uloborus plumipes | reverse complement strand
TTTTTTTTTTTTTTTTTTCCAGTTTTCGCCACTGCACCGACAAAAATATCATTTTGCCGCCAAAATACCTAACCCTACCCACTAATATTCACATGCATTAATTTCTCAAAACCAGGGGATTGGCCCCTCTCTATCTCCCTAAATGACGGGCCTGGTTGCCAGTATAAAAAGAGACATGGTCCAAGGAGACGCCACCCGGTACTGGAAATACAAGTTGCGAGAAATTCACTATTCTAACTCACCATCCGCAGTACAAAATAGCTTCATATTGACTGATAAATTTAAATCACCAGATCTAACATTTACTTAAGAACTTTTCTCATGCTACTTTGTTGAATTTTATACATGAAGCTAACAAGTCATAAATATCAGAACACGGCGAACCTCGGGTCTGGCCTCCGTTAACAACAAAGGAGATTAAGATTACAATTGGAGGGATATTACATACGGGGGTGAAGGGGGGCAAACCTGATACCTCCATGCAGGGATGTTTCGCACTTAAATTTTTAAGAGCGCAAAAATTCTCAATTTGCAGAATGGAACTACAAATATTGCCGAATGATAAAATATGGGTACGCACCACTTAAATACATTTAATAAAAAGGACATTCAGGTATCTCAAAGAAGCAGTTTTGCAAAAATGTTTTCAAATTCGCCGAATCTTTAGACAAAGTTTGCAAATAAGGAAAATTTTCGGAAAGTCAAAGTGACCTCCCGTGACCTCTCTTCAGGGCGCCCCTGCTTCTGTGCTCATTTAGCAGGTGCTTCTGACCTCTCAGTCACTGAGAGAACATTTTTCTCATTTGCTTAGTTACATTTTTCAATAGTTTTCCTAAAGAAAATCAATTGCATCAATTACAAACCGATCACTCGAGTTGTATAATTGTGCAAACAATAGGAAACAAAATACATTCTTCGAATTTGTTAAGCGTCATATTTCACTCAACTTTGGCTACCGAGATTTTTAAGACAAAACTTCTAACTTAATTAATTTTGCTTCTGATGTGGTTAAAGATTTTAATTCGCCGGCGTCGCTGTTGCCAAAGAAAAAAAAAGACAGCGAGCAGAAGAAGAACAAGAAAAAAGTCTCCTCCAAACATAGAAATTTACCACACAACCATATCAGCATATTTTCAATGAGAATTAATATTTTTGAATTTCTCAAAAATCATAACAGACGTAGAAATTCAAGTAAAAATCAAAAACAGCCAATTGCTCGAAAGCAAGCTTACCAGAATCGTGCACCGGCATCGCTATAAGATGTTCGAGAGAAAGAATCTCCGAGTTGCAACTGCCATTGATTTCGATTTCGAGTGTTTGTTAGTCGATGATGAGGAGATGCGGTCGGGTGGCTGCAAAAGCGATAGCGAAAGTTCGAAATTCGGGGGGTGAGAAAAGGGGTTGCGACGAAGGAGACGCTCCAGACTGATTCAAATGGCCCGTAATTACACCAGCAAATCGAATGAGTTTAGAAAGCAGGTGTTCAGCAGCTTAAATATTAATTTTTTGCCAGGTATCATATTAACAGCTGAAAGTCTGGATAGAAGTTGAGTTCATTTACGTAATTCAGAATAATATATTTTGACGAATACTGAACACCGAATATTGGCCGGATATTCCATAGACTACTGAATGTTTATTTAAACCTTTTTTAACCAAAATATTTAGAGTATTTTTAGTAACTGATTAATCGATAATAGCACCTGATAGATTAACATGCACCGTGGTTTCTCTTACAATAAAATTAATTTGAGTGTGACAATTTTAGCAACAATTTGAATTAGTTTTGCACTATAGTACTGTACTATACTGTGATTTTTGTTCATTGAATAAAAAAATGCGTTTGTTTACCAAATATCGAATACTTAAATTTATTCACTATACGGTTACCAGATCTGAAAGTATTTGGCAGAACCGAATAATCGGCTGGCTTGCTGAGTAGGTAATATACTGAATACCAACCGAATCTTCAGTGCATCTCTATTCTTTATTCTCTAACGGCGGTAACCTCTAACCCCCAAAGCAGAATACTTAGTGATGTTCTGCAACGCAAAATTATTTGCCCAAAATTGTTCTGCAAGATAAATTTATACATTATATACTGTCGGCCCCGCTTAAACGAATACTGTTGGTTCCAAGAAATATTATTTGATTAGACGGGGTATGATTTGTTAGGGTAAAGACTTGTTAGGGAAATTGTTCCTTCTTCAGCAGATTGGATTTCTGTTTTTTACTATTCAAAGTTTAAAACTTCATTGATGTGTTGATTTCAGCAAAAATTTTCTTAATTCTACAGGCTCTTTCTTCCAACATTTTCATTTTGACACCTTTTTCGACTTTTAAACAATTATTTGGCTCAGTATAGGCTATTAAGGCTTTTATGCCAAAAATCCAACCAAATCAACTTAATTTTTTAATACCACGGTAAAGACGTTGAATTCATCGTGTTATCAATTACTTTTGATGTTAAATGTTTGGACATATTACCTTTATACACAAAATGTTTATGGAAAAATGATCCATACATTGATGTTAAACTAGCCTTTAAGGAATTATGTCCAGATGGAAAGCCATTACATGAAATAAACATTCTTTGGTCTGTTGTGGGTAATTTTCAAAATTTGCTTACATTTGCTGTCCGGAGGTTAAAAAGACGATTTTGAAGCATAACTTATATTTTAAATTCAATGCAAATAATTATTTTCTGCAAGAAATACCCCCAAAAAAATTCTATCACTCAATAAATTATTGAAATTTATTTATTTATTTTTATATAAGTCTTTAAAAATGAGAATCAAGGCAAAAACGCTTGTCCATTTCCAATTTTCGCAAGTTCAACTATTTTTTTTCCTATACTTAATGGTCAAAAAAAGTAAATGCGACATATTATTTTTATATATTGACTATTAGTATATGGTATTCATGATAAATATTGACAATAGTAATTTTATTTCAATAAGAAATGTATGAATATATTTTGTCCGGAAGTTCTTGTCAAGTCTGTTATCCTAAGATTATTTTAGCTAAAAAAGGTATTTATTGCAGTCAAAAGGTGGTAACACGTATTCAGTTAACTTAATAAACTAGTGACGTAACTATTTCGTACCATTTTGCTTGCCTGGGTCGAGAAGTATTATTGTGGCGTTTCGCACAAGATTTCTTCCCGGTGCGTATTTTTATTCTTTGTCAAGTATGTTACCAAAGACTTTAGTATTAATTTTTACTTTTTCTCAACATTTACCCCGAAATATTGTTCATTATACAACTCTAAGAAAATGCATATTGTTGTTCAATAATTTGCCATAATTTGACATTTTGGTTGAAATGTCTAGTCCGTTACTGGTCAAATCCGTTACCAAATGTCAAATTCGTTACCATAGAGTTTTTGATCAATATTTCAATCATCACAAACATCGTTTTAAGCTTCAGGACGCAATTAATTTCAAATGAAGTTGGTTCTAGGCTCTATGATATAGTTAAAAAGTGAGATTTCATATTGATTTTGTATGGCAATGGACGACAATTTTCCTTGCAACTTACAGTTTTACAACAGTATTTGAATACTTAATTATTCATCAAAGTGTACGACCAGTTACTTTTTTACACACCTACAATATGTGACTAAACATCTGTTAGTATTTCTAAAAGAAAATAACAGGTTAAAAAAATTACTTAAAATTTTTGAAATGTAAGCATATGGTGAAAATGACCCTTGTACCAACAATGAATTTCACTGCCATCATTTGTATTGGGTCGTTTTGAAAAAATTTTGTCAATTTTTGACCCCCATGTCTCGCAGATAGCTTCCGAAATAGGAACAGAAAATATATGAGTGAAAAAATTAAGAAAAGTTGGAATCTGTGATTTGAGCTCCAATATTGACCTTTTGAAAATTTCTTGATATACATCTCCATTTTGTTTGCACTCATTAATGGTTGTCATCATCCAGTCAACAAAGTTCAACTCAAAGGTACTCAAAAAAAAGCTTCTTTTTTTCTTCTTCAGAAGGAGGAACGCATGGAAAATATTTAATTGTTTCAAAAAATGTAAGAAGATCTATATCTTTATTTTCCACATTTGAGCAAGGGAATATTAAATGGGAAAAGTTGAAAAGGGACTTAGCTGCCAGAAGTTATTATGTCGATTTCTTCTTTCTTTTCAAAATAGGAATTACATTGGTGTATTAAAGAATCTAGATATTTGATTATTTCCTTCAGATCATGGCAAAATGTTAAAACTGACGAGTAATCATGAGTTGATCTCAGTTTTTTTGTGCTAACTGGGAGGTCTGGCATTGGGAAATCCTGAAGTGTACTCTCTTTTGAGAACATGGATGAGGAAAGCTTTGTATAGTAAAAAAAAGCATCAGGTAGGGATTCAATATATTTTATGAAGGTTTCAGAATCAAGACAACTGCAAAGATTTGACAAATTGTACTTGATAATAAATAAATATTCTTGTAAGTTATCAATCGAGTTGATGTAATCCCAAGGAAGGAGGTCTTTATTTTGGACGCACTTGGAAGTAGCTGCTAATGTACATATTATGTCTGCAATAACTAAAATGTTAAAAATATTTTTCTTTGAGATGAGCTTATCTCTAAAACTTTCATCATCAGCGATTCTCTCACGAGGAAAATGTTTTAATCATTGTCGAATATCTAATTTGTACCGCAAGTTTCGTCACTGAAGTTCTGCGGATAAAATGTGTAGGCCGCAGAATTTTAAACGAAGCCCGTTTTCCCGCGATTCTTTAACATGGAAGAATTAATTGTTTGAAACGAAATTTGAATAACTATAGTTTGTCCTGCAAGTTTCGTCACTGAAGTTCTGCGGATAAAATGTGTAGGCCCGCAGAATTTCAAGGGAAGCTCGTTTTCCCGCGATTCTTTAACACGGAAGAATTAATTGTTTGAAACAAAATTTGAATAACTATAGTTTGTACTGCAAGTTTCGTCACTGAAATTCTGCGGATAAAATGTGAAGGCACCCCGCAGAACTTCAAACGAATCCCGCTCCCCCGCGACTCTTTAATGCGGAAGAATTAATTGTTTTAAACATAATTTGGAAAACTATTTGTACTACACGCTTCGTCACTAAAGTTCTGCGGCCAAAATGAGAAAGCCCGAAGAATTTCAAGCGAAACTTGCGTCCCCGCGATCCCGTCATAAGGAAACATGGTTTTAAACATAACTGAATATCTAATATATACTACAAAGTGTCGTCACTGAAGTTCTGCGGATAAAATGTGAAGCCCTGCAAAACTTTAATTGAAAACCTGCGCCCCTGCGATTCTCTTGCGAAAAAAATGTTTTAAACATAATTTGAAGAACTAATTTGTATATACCTACCGTGTATACCTACCGCAAGCTTCGTCACTTAAGATCTGCGGCCAAAATGTGAAGGCTCGCAGAATTTCAGACAAAGTTTGCGTCCCCACGATTCTCATGCGGAAAAAAATAATTGTGGGAAACATTATTCGAATAATTAATGTGAACTGCAAGTTTCGTAGCTAAAGTTCTGCGGCCCAAATAAGAAGGATTGCAAAACTTCAAACGAAGCCTGCGCAAGTGTCATCACTGATGTTCTGCGGAAGAAGCAGGAAGGTCCTCAGAAGCTCAAGTCCGCACGTCTGCTGTGGTCTATATGGCAATTTTCACGGCACTGGCTACGGCGCGGCGTCGGTATTATTGCCTGCTGCTCTGCAAGACATGGGCTACGAACGAAACGTTTTTTTTTTTTTTTTTTTTTTTTTTGCTTTCGAACGATAATTTTTTTTTTTTTTTTTTTTTTTTGCGCGCGCCTTCGAGCAATAATTTTTTTTTTTTTTTTTGCTCAATGTTGAACAGAATTGTTCTGCAGCCCCGATGTCTGTTCTGCGACGTACGTCGCCGATTTGGCAGTATTCTGCTTTCGGGCCTCTAACGATGGTAAAAATGAATAAAATATTTGTGGTCATAATATTGATTGTGGTGATGATGATGATAAAGACGATGATGGTATGGTAATAACAATGAGGATAATGATAATAATGACATAAAGATGCTTAACGCACTGATAGGTGATCATAATAATGATTATGAGAGTGAGGATGATAATAATAATAAAAATAATGATTATAATGATATTATTAATGATGATAATGATAATAATTAATAATGATTATGATATTAATGCTAATGACAGTAATATATTGATAATGATGACGATAAAAAATGCTAATGAGAACGATGTTAATAAAAATTCTGACAATGATAAATTGTAATAATAATAATAATGATGATAATAACAATGATGTTGACAATAATGATGACGTTGATGGTGATAAAAATTTAAAAATATTAATGATATTAATGATAACAATATTGAAGATGATAATAGAGGTAACAATGAAGATTATAATTTTAATAACGATAATGGTCGTACCGCTGATAATGATCATAATAGTAATAATAATGGTGATAATGAAAATGATAATATTGATGTT
>JAXGGA010010518.1:0-20000 GCA_038373865.1 Uloborus plumipes | reverse complement strand
CATGAATTCGTTAATTAAACTATTCTTTTAGTGTTAGCAACGTTTTAGACATTGATTTAGGTTCCTTTCCCCCTCGGTAGCATTTTGAATTAAAAATGAAAAATGACAACTAAATTTTTGGAACTATTCTTTATTCAGTGTTTTTAAGTATCTTATGCGCAATTAGTACCTGTTGGTGTAGTTGCAATTATACGTAACAGTAGTTACACACAGCTAACATTATATTTCACAAGCAGATCCGTGCGATGCATTTTCGCTTGCCACAAACCCATTTTTTGATTTTTTTTTTTTTTTTTTTGAATAATAACAAAGATGTAACTTGTTGATAGCGGTACAAAATTTTCAAATGATGTCTTACTCTTAAAGTTTGATAAAATATTAAGTAAAAGTTATGGCGTACCCACAAAAAGCACCTTTGAGAAATAATTCGCGATCGAATTACCACGTTAAAATAAACGCCTCCCTCCCCGATTTTGAAACAACGACAAAACAATAGGACAAAACAAAATTAATTGAAATCGATTATTTTATTTTGTAAAAATATTTTAAAAAGCTACTGTATTTAAGAAGTATTAATGGAAGTTTATTACTTCAATTTATAATCTTAAAACTAATGTATCTTTTCTGATTTTGAGGACAAAAGAACTGTAACTCATAATCCTTCAATGAATTTAGCTTATATATTCTTTAGTAATCTGCGGAAGAAAAGTCATTAAAAACCATGTTTTTCGGCCAGTGTGGAAAGTTATTGCGTCGAGATAATACCGTCGAGAAATCATGTATATTTAAAATGTCATTGAAATTGGTTTCATGGTGGCAAATTCTAACACAATAGTATTAAATAAGAAGCACAAAATAACGGCGGATCTAGAAATTTTTCAAGGGAGGGGCGATTGCTTTTTATTAGTTAATTTTACGATGCATATTGGTTTACAAATATCCATCACAAAGGATTTGGACTTCGATTGCCCCTCCGTTGTATCCGCCCCTGGCACACAATCTTATGAAATGAATTTTTAAAAAGCTTTTTTGTGATTCTTGGAAAGTTTCTAAAATGTGAAGCTATCTCCTTCCAGCGCCGAGTTCTTCAATTGTAACATTGTAAGTAACCTTAAAATAAATTCCTGTCATTCCAAGTGCATTTGCTAAGATGGTATAATTTTCCCAATAATCAGCTCTGATCTCACATTGAACCCCTGTTCAAGAGGCTTTCCCTTCTCACACTCATACTCTGTTACATTAAGTTGTCTGTTCTCTCAAGCGGGTAAATTTTAGGAAGTTCTCTCTTCTGGTAAGTTCGATGAAGTAATGTTTTTTTCTCGCTCTTTGAGCACGTTTCCAGAGCTCGTTTCAGATGTCTGGCGCGATAAGTTAACAAGCCTGAAAAGGTGGTGTCTGTTTCGAAGAAATTTGAGATTACTTTAATCTTTCCGTTTGGATGATCCGGAATATCACCTTCCGTTATTGTGGAATTAATACCAGCGTGTATGTTTAAGAATTACTAAGAAATTTGAGATATTTTTCGCGTAAAAGACTTCACCCTTCATCTGTAGTTAAGAGGTTTTCAAACACAAGAAAACATTGAAGAAACAAATGAATAAATAAAAATTAAACCTGCGCGAGGATTTTTGAGGCTAAAGAAGTTGATGAAATTAATGTTCAGTGACAAAGATTGATTAAAAGGAATAATGCATTTCCTTTGGAAGTGAATAACTGAGCTAACCAGGCTTGGCAATGGAAGTTTTTCAATAGGAATTGCAAAATTCAGTGCATGTATTGAGGGAAAAAACCAAAACACTCAAATATATTTATGAATATACTGTTTCTTAAAGCTGATTGGATGTGGCAATTGCTCCCTAATAATCCCCAAAATGACCGACCTGACTCAAGCTTTTAAGGATCGTTGCCTTCTATATCTTGTCCTGTTTCTGTCTTTGGTGCGTCTTTTAATGCCTTTCTTTTCGAAACAGTCCCCCTGCTCCATGCCACTTGCTTTTCTAACGTGTTCACATTGCGTTTTCAAGTAGTGTTCAACATTAGCATAATTATTATTATTCCTATTGTCATCATTACCACAAATCACTAGAATATCATCTTTATTTTAAAAATCAAAAGCATCAGTTTACTTGTTTTTACAAAATTTTTTTTCTCGTCATCACCATTTTTATCTTCATTACAATCGTTATCATTCTCATCACTGTCATTTTCATTTTTATCGTCATCATTACTGTCTTCATTTTTGTCATTATCGTCATCTTACTTTGTTATCATCATCGCTATCATTTTCCTTTTCATCTTCTTCATTACCATTATCAATACCGTTATTATCATTATAATTTTTTAAGTTTTTTTTAGTAATATTTCATTCTTATCGCCATCAACGTAATTATTATTATTGTCACAGTCATTATTATTATACCCTTTTATTATTATTATAATTATTAATTATATCATTGTCATAATTTTCTTTATCATCATCATTATTGAAAAGTCATCATCGCTGTCATTATCATCATATCATTAATATCAGTAACATCAATATTATCATTTTCATTATCACCATTATTATTACTATTATGATCATTATCAGCGGTACGACCATTATCGTTATTAAAATTATAATCTTCATTGTTACCTCTATTATCATCTTCAATATCGTTATCATTAATATCATTAATATTTTTAAATTTTTATCATTATCACCATCAGCGTCATCATTATTGTCAACATCATTGTTATTATCATCATATTATTATTACAATTTATCATTGTCAGAATTTTTATTAACATCGTTCTCATTAGCATTTTTTTATCATCATCATTATCAATATATTACTGTCATTAGCATTAATATCATAATCATTATTAATTATTATCATTATCATCATTAATAATATCATTATAATCATTATTTTTATTATTATTATCATCCTCACTCTCATAATCATTATTATGATCACCTATCAGTGCGTTAAGCATCTTTATGTCATTATTATCATTATCCTCATTGTTATTACCATACCATCATCATCACCACAATCAATATTATGATTCTTACCACAAATATTTTATTCATTTTTACCATCGTTAGAGGTTACCGTCGTTAGAGAATAAAGAATAGAGATGCACTGAAGTATATTACCATTCAGTATATTACCTACTCAGCAAGCCAGCCGATTATTCGGTTCTGCCAAATACTTTCAGATATGGTAACCGTATAGTGAATAAATTAAAGTAATCGATATTTGGTAAACAAACGCATTTTTTTATTCAATGAACAAAAATCACTGTATAGTACAATACTATAGTGCAAAACTAATTCAAATTGTTGCTAAAATTGTCACACTCAAATTAATTTTATTGTAAGGGAAACCACGGTGCATGTTAATCTATCAGGTGCTATTATCGATTAATCAGTTACTAAAAATACTCTAAATATTTTGGTTAAAAAAGGTTTAACTAAACATTCAGTAGTCTATGGAATATCCGGCCAATATTCGGTGTTCAGTATTCGTCAAAATATATTATTCTGAATTACGTAAATGAACTCAACTTCTATCCAGACTTTCAGCTGTTAATATGATACCTGGCAAAAAATTAATATTTAACCTGCTGAACACCTGCTTTCTAAACTCATTCGATTTGCTGGTGTAATTACGGGCCATTTGAATCAGTCTGGAGCGAACTCTCCTTCGTCGCAACCCCTTTTCTCACCCCCCGAATTTCGAACTTTCGCTATCGCTTTTGCAGCCACCCGACCGCATCTCCTCATCATCTACTAACAAACACTCGAAATCGAAATCAATGGCAGTTGCAACTCGGAGATTCTTTCTCTCGAACATCTTATAGCGATGCCGGTGCACGATTCTGGTAAGCTTGCTTTCGAGCAATTGGCTGTTTTTGATTTTCACTTGAATTTCTACGTCTGTTATGATTTTTGAGAAATTCAAAAATATTAATTCTCATTGAAAATATGCTGATATGGTTGTGTGGTAAATTTCTATGTTTGGAGGAGACTTTTTTCTTGTTCTTCTGCTCGCTGTCTTTTTTTTTTCTTTGGCAACAGCGACGCCGGCGAATTAAAATCTTTAACCACATCAGAAGCAAAATTAATTAAGTTAGAAGTTTTGTCTTAAAAATCTCGGTAGCCAAAGTTGAGTGAAATATGACGCTTAACAAATTCGAAGAATGTATTTTGTTTCCTATTGTTTGCACAATTATACAATAGGGTGGGCCGAAAATGACTTTTATATTTTTTTCGATGACGAGGTATGCGGAAAAGGTGCCATTGGGAGCACAAAGCACTCACAAAAAATTTGAATTTTTTTGCACAATTTCTTGATCTGCCGCAATCGCCTTGAAGTTTCGAAAAAATGCTAATTTTTGATGTTTTTCGTAAAATTCGTCAAAATTTTTTTTTTAATATTTTCAGTGATAGGTGTAACTTAAAAGGTGCTATTAGGGGCACTAAGTTCACATAAAAAAGTTGAATTATTTTGCTCCATTTCTTGATCAGCCATAAACGCTTGGGAGTTTCAGAAAAATTGCTAAAATTGGATATTGCAGCAAAATTTGTGAAATTTAAAAAAAAAATTATTTTCGGTAATGGGGAGAGCAAAAAAGGCTCACTATTATCATTAAATCAACATTAAAATTGAATTGTAAATGATTTTTATTTAATTTGTCACAAATACGGGGAAAATTCGTTTTTTTTTTTTTTTTTTTTTTTTTTTTTTTGTACTGATCCAATTTATTTATTGATTTTTAAGCTTTATAAAAATTTCTTCCAAGTGTTGAGAGATAATTTAGGAGTCTGAAATAAGAAGTAGTTTATCAAATAATCTGCATTTTTATTTTTAAAATTCGTTAGAGTTACAAATTAGTTATTTATTACTATTGAATAAAAAAAAAATGTGTTAACTGAAAGTGCTTCACAGTTCTCAGCTTATTGCGCATTCAAATATCTTGCAAAATAATCCAGAACTCAACGCGAGGAGGTGGCTGCACGAGTTCTACCAGCCCTCCTCCTAAAAATATTATATTCACGTTGTTTTGCATTCTTCATGCAATAAAGTCCTTTTTCGAATTAAACGTTGACATTTTTATCCTGGATTGTATCTTTGCTCTGACGAAGGTATCTCTGTCCTCATGGCCACATACGTGCATTGCCGCTTCTGTCACTACTTTAATTGTTCTTCCCACAGCTTGCGTGTGACTTGGAAAGCGGACTGAAGCTTCATCTAAAACCAAGCCTGATTCTATGTTTCTCTCAATCTCTTCGAATGAAAGATTCTTTGTACGCCATTCTACTCTTATGGCTACTGAGTACTACGACTGGATCGACTGGCTCTCAACAGATCTTAGTAAGCCTCCAATTACAAATATTAGTATACGAGTAGTACGAGTTTATGCGCAGAGTATGGTTCTCAGTGAGGAAGTTACCAGGGTGAGCAGATGGACCGAGACATTTGTGGAAAATAGTTCTACTCTCAAACTTCCTCTCTAATGACTTAACGATAGTGCATTCGGTGGTTCAAAGAAATGCATACTATAGCTATCCTGAGAATATACTATTAGCAATGGCGACAGACGAAAACAAAGAAATCAGAATATTGGCATGGAAAAGGATTAAATAATGCCACTTTTCAAAGAAGAAAGAGATCAGGAGACTGAGACAGTTTAAGGTTCTAAAACTGAACTTTATGGCTACTGAGTACTACGACTGCATCAACTGGCTCTCAACAGATCTTAGTAAGCCTCCAATTACAAAGAATCTTTCATTCGAAGAGATTGAGAGAAACATAGAATCAGGATTGGTTTTAGATGAAGCTTCAGTCCGCTTTCCAAGTCACACGCAAGCTGTGGGAAGAACAATTAAAGTAGTGACAGAAGCGGCAATGCACGTATGTGGCCATGAGGACAGAGATACCTTCGTCAGAGCAAAGATACAATCCAGGATAAAAATGTCAACGTTTAATTCGAAAAAGGACTTTATTGCATGAAGAATGCAAAACAACGTGAATATAATATTTTTAGGTGGAGGGCTGGTAGAACTCGTGCAGCCACCTCCTCGCGTTAAGTTATGGATTATTTTGCAAGATATTTGGATGCGCAATAAGCTGAGAACTGTGAAGCACTTTCAGTTAACACATTTTTTTTTTTATTCAATAGTAATAAATAACTAATTTGTAACTCTAACGAATTTTAAAAATAAAAATGCAGATTATTTGATAAACTACTTCTTATTTCAGACTCCTAAATTGTCTCTCAACACTTGGAAGGAATTTTTATAAAGCTTAAAAATTAATAAATTAATTGGATCAGTATAAAAAAAAAAAAAAAAAAAAAAAAAAAAAAAAAAAAAAAAAAAAAAAAAAACGGATTTTTCCCGTATTTGTGACAGATTAAATAAATATTATTTACAATTCAATTTTAATGTTGATTTAATGATAATAGTGAGCCTTTTTTGCTCTCCCCATTACCGAAAATAATTTTTTTAAAAAATTTCACAAATTTTGCTGTAATATCCAATTTTTAGCAATTTTTCTGAAGCCCCCAAGCGTTTATGGCTGATCAAGAAAGGGAGCAAAATAATTCAAATTTTTTATGTGAACTTAGTGCCCCTAATAGCACCTTTTAAGTTACACCTATCACTGAAAATATTTAAAAAAATGTTTTGACAAATTTTACGAAAAACATCAAAAATTAGCATTTTTTCGAAACTTCAAGGCGATTGCGGCAGATCAAGAAATTGTGCAAAAATATTCAAATTTTTTGTGAGTGCTTTGTGCCCCCAATGGCACCTTTTCCGCATACCTCGTCATCGAAAAAAAAATAAAAGTCATTTTCGGCTCACCCTATTATACGGGCGATTCTCTGTAAACTCGTCATTTTTCACTCGAAATCATGGTTCTCATGGTTTTTTGAAATGTTCGTATAATTATAATACTATTGCTCAGAAAAAGAATCTATTACTTTGGTTTGAAAGAGGGCCAATTGAAGTTTATGTTTTTCTGATAAATCATGATAGGGGGTTACTCCCCTGCCTAGTATAACTAGGCAGGGGACTGTGCTAGGTAGCTGTATTTTTGCCCTTTGTAGCGTAATATCTGCAAAACTATTGGAACATAATTAGTTACGAGACTACCTATAAATTTAGGCAGAAATCGTGGACATAATAACTAATATGTTTCATATTTAAACTAATTGCCATTAATAAAATCACTTCCCAGAGGACTGTTTTCGCAACGATCACGATGCATACTTTCAGCACAAATGTGGCTCTCGAACTAAACAAAGTGGCGTTTCAACACCGTTCACGGCGATTTCGTCAAATTCACACTGATTACTTTAAACTTCATGCCAAAAAGAATTTGCAAAAGTTATAGATTTTTCGTATTACAGCTTTGAATTTGTTGCAGGGGACTGTTCGAAAAAACTCTGGACAGAATTTACATGACAATTTTAAGTTTTAGAAATACGTAATTATACTTTATTTCATAAGAAAAATATAGCTTCATTATTCTATTTTTAGATATTAATTGCCAAATTTATGTAGTGTTAATAGGTTTTTTGAAATACTATCTTTAACAGTTAGACTATGGGATTGGGACAGCCAGGGGACTGTGTTTTTGGTGCTTAGATAATTTCTAGAAAAAAAAATTAAATTGTTATCGCTCCAAGTACAATTGGCCCACAAAGTATTAATGCTTTTCTTGTATTAAGAGCGATAATTACTTAATTACACTTTATTATTTTTAAAATACTTGGTCCGGACAGCCAATTACCAGTTTACAGAGAATCGCCCATACAACTCGAGTGATCGGTTTGTAATTGATGCAATTGATTTTCTTTAGGAAAACTATTGAAAAATGTAACTAAGCAAATGAGAAAAATATTCTCTCAGTGACTGAGAGGTCAGAAGCACCTGCTAAATGAGCACAGAAGCAGTGGCGCCCTGAAGAGAGGTCACGGGAGGTCACTTTGACTTTCCGAAAATTTTCCTTATTTGCAAACTTTGTCTAAAGATTCGGCGAATTTGAAAACATTTTTGCAAAACTGCTTCTTTGAGATACCTGAATGTCCTTTTTATTAAATGTATTTAAGTGGTGCGTACCCATATTTTATCATTCGGCAATATTTGTAGTTCCATTCTGCAAATTAAGAATTTTTGCCCTCTTAAAAATTTAAGTGCGAAACATCCCTGCATGGAGGTATCAGGTTTGCCTCCCTTCACCCCCGTATGTAATATCCCTCCAATTGTAATCTTAATCTCCTTTGTTGTTAACGGAGGCCAGACCCGAGGTTCGCCGTGTTCTGATATTTATGACTTGTTAGCTTCATGTTATAAAATTCAACAAAGTAGCATGAGAAAAGTTCTTAAGTAAATGTTAGATCTGGTGATTTAAATTTATCAGTCAATATGAAGCTATTTTGTACTGCGGATGGTGAGTTAGAATAGTAAATTTCTCGCAACTTGTATTTCCAGTACCGGGTGGCGTCTCAGATACAGATCAGATACAGATCAAGAAATTTTCCGAAGCCGGCGCGTCAGCGCCTTTACTTCTATCTGAGTGAGGGGAGTGGCGGTGGAGAAGCCATGAAACTCCGAAGAGAATTTGAACTGGGAGGGGGGGGTGGCAGCATCCGGAAAAGCGAAGGGGGCGTCAACTGGATCCTACCTGGAAAAGGAGAACAAGAGAAAAGGGGGGGAGCAGAAGGAGGGAAGGCGAAAGGAGCCGGACGCCAAGAGAGGCGCGGGCTAGTCCTGCTGCAGCGAGAGTGCCAGAACCCTAAGGTTCTCCATCAGAGCTCCTATGATGCCATTATTCCTTCCATGGTTCGTCCCACGTTGAGGTACCGGGGGTTGAGTCATCTGGGAAGCCGGGGCACGGAGAGCCTTCTTGTCGGGGATCCGCGGTCCAGACATAGGGCGGCGGGGGCAGTTCCAGTCAGATGCTAGGTGGTCGCCTTTGCAGGTGGCACATTTCTTTTGGTCTTTGTCGGGGCAGCTCCTTGAGTCATGATGCTCCGCGCAGTACCTGCATACCGGTTTCTTGTTGCATGAGTGGGCTGAGTGATAGAATCCCTGGCAATTGTAGCACTGCGGCACATCATAGCTTCTTTTTCTGAGTTTCTCCCAGCGGATGCCAAAGTGTCCGATGGTTCTTATTCCTTCTATGCTGGCGGCGGCTTCGTTGGGCTTGACTATTACCAGGAAGGTCGGCAGTGGTGTTTCCATTCTTTTAAACTGGATAACTTTCTGGCATTCTATTCCATACTCTTGGAGTCTTTCCTCTATCTCCGCGGCAGGGAAGTCAGCAGGCAGTCCTCGTATGACTTTCTTGATTGGAATCTCCTCCCTTGGGCGGCGGGTCCAGAATTCGAGTTCGTTCTCCTGGGCGAATTTCTTGACTTTTTCTAATTCGTCATTGTTTTCCAGCTGGAGCTTTACTTCATTTCCTCTGACTGTAGCCTGGAAGACAGTTTTAGTGTTTTCCGAGATTTCCTTCATGACGGCAGTGGAATTCTTTAGGTTGGCGAGAGTAAGACTTGGGCCTGGGAGCTTTCTAGGGGGTTTAGCCGTGACCGTGGCGTAGGTTTTCTTTTCTTCGGTGGGGGTGGTTTGGACCGCTTTTTCATCTCTTTCGACGGTGATTTCCATTCCGTTCCCGTCACGTAGGGTATTGATCTCACTTGTTAGTTGATCGATGATTTCTTGCTGAGCAGCGACTTTTCCCATAGCAGTGCGTAGTAGCTTTTCTGTTAAGGATTGGTACGTTTGAATGACCTTCTGTAAGTCTTCAGCCTCAGGGTCGATTTCATATTTTTCAGTATATTCTCTCAGGTGGTAATTGAGTTCGTTCATATATGTGCATATAGGTTTAAGTTGGGCCAGATCCATAGCATCCCTGATCCTCATCATTCTTTCCATATATTTACTTTTGAATTTGAATTTCTCCATAATCTCCTCGGTTCCGTCGAACTTCTCTCTGCGTGGCGGGAATCCTATGTCCGAGAGTGCCGCGAGATTTATCGGTGGTGGAGTGGGGGTTGACTTGAAGCGTTTATGAGCCGCCTCCGCATCGGTGAGGACGGGAGACCCGTCCCCGGCCCTGAGAAGGGCCCCTTTAGCGGAGAACGACGCGTTCGTATCATTCCGAGATCGCTGGTTTTTTGGTCCCATCGGGACGTGCTTACACCTCGACGGCAAACAACGTTCGATTTCTGCTCTAGAAAAAAGTTCTGTCTGGGGTGGCGTCTCCTTGGACCATGTCTCTTTTTATACTGGCAACTAGGCCCGTCATTTAGGGAGATAGAGAGGGGCCAATCCCCTGGTTTTGAGAAATTAATGTATGTGAATATTAGTGGGTAGGGTTAGGTATTTTGGCGGCAAAATGATATTTTTGTCGGTGCAGTGGCGAAAACTGGAAAAAAAAAAAAAAACTGGTAAAAACCGGCAAAAATGAAAAAAAACTGGAAAAACTAGGAATAAATATACAAAAAATAAATAAATAAATAAACAAATAAAATAAAAATAAATATACTTGTGTGCACAATACAATTGAGAGAATATTATATTACCACTAGCAAAACTTTTAAAGTAAATTTAGTGACTTATTTTATTGTTGTTTACTCTCCTCTTTATTCTACATTAATAGTATTTACCGGAAATGCCTTTTACTAAGAGTTTTAAGAGAGCTTAATGTCAATAGTGGTGGTTGGAAAGGCGATGTTCGACACCGATTATGTAGGAAAATTTCCTCGTTTATTTATTTCTGATATTTTTGCGGTCATTGTTTTGTGAATCATATAGTTATTGGATGAAGAAGGAAATGGCTTTTATTTGGACTTGAACGCATTACTAGGAGAAGTACGCCTTGCATGTCCACCATCTATTGCGAGGAGGAAACTTACCCGCTTTGCCTGGCAAATTCGTTTACAGAATGTACATCAATAACTGGAGACAAATGGGCCAATTTGATTTTTAGAGGTTCGTATTTCCCGGTGTCGATTGGAATCGATGAATGTTCTGACGTGTAAGTTATAACTTCACTTGTGAACTCATTAGCTGGCTGCGCTGTTAAGAGTAAACTGTTGATATTTCCACGAGTTCAGTTGACCGAAAATGTTAGAAGTTGCTATCATGCTCTTGTAGACATGTCATAACACACGTTTCAGTTGCAGCGTTTTAACTGCATAGAACAACGACCTGTAATTGCGGAATTTATTTTTTGGATTTTTGTTGGTATACGCTGGCGGAAAAATCAATTTCTAATATCAGAGATTTGATTTACAGGAATGAAACTTTTGCAACGCATCTTTCTTGTCTTCAGTGTTTACTCAAGTTTCATCTCATAAGAAGTAAAGATCAAGATTAGTGGTTACCATTCTCCAAGTGGCGATTAAATAAATAGAAATGGTGTGTACAAAAACAGAACCATTAGCCACCCGGTCGCAACTTCTCTTAACTCCACCAGTGTTATTACTAAGCTTTAATGACATTGATTAGTCATATTAACTCTCATTTGAAGTGAAAATGTTTATGTTTTACGAGTAGTTTAAAAGCTCAATTGCCGTTTCGTGTTTTTTAATTTGGTTCACTAAAATTGTTCAAGTAGTGGCGACTGAGAAATTTGCTCCTCCTTGCCACTGGCGACCAGAAAAATTTCCGAATCTTGACCTTGAAAAGAAGAAAATTGCGTTGTCGGAGAGCCACAGGTTGTCAAATGAATTTTGGCACATTAATTCAGTCGAGCCTCTTTGATCCGAACACGCTTAAAACGAATTACTGCGAAGACGAACCACTTCTACGATCCCCGTCCTATTATATTTACGCATTGACTATTTATTATTTTTAGGAGAGATAAAACAACGGTAAAAACGAATTAAGTTTAAAAGTTCCTTTGCGTTTGTTTTTACGATGTCTAACTGTAATATGTTTCGTCACCCCGACCCTCGACGTTGAAGGCACGCGTGCTTCTTGTTAGCTTTGTGTTGTACCCTGGCATACGATATTTTGCGATATCTAGTTCCTTATTTGGGTCACCCAATCAATCAAATCAACAATGGTCGTCGCTGGTTGTTGATGGCTGAATTTGACGACTTTTAATATTTCATTCATAGTTCGTTGACCTGAAAAATCTGGTCGTCTAGCTAGCCATTACAATACAACAATACTTAGTTCCTCAGCAGTTACACATTAGGTTATGACAGTTGTATGTAGATGAACATTGTCCTTCTAAAAGAGACACCTTGGATACAGTCCATGATCGGCATCTTAACGCTTGTTTAGCAACCATTTAATGCATACGTTACAATAACAGAAGATACGTTTAAGAAGCGGCAAGAACTCTTCTGCTGAATGAGAAAATCCCTAATAGAATTTTCTTCTTGTGGAAGTCCAGTATGTCTACGACGTTACACTATTTCTCTGCAAGTGTCTCCTTTAACCAAAATGCGACTATCATTAAGATCTGAATAAGACATGATGATGTTTGAGGACGCAATATGTCTCGAGTATGTCCTTACTATCAAATTTAAATAACTTAGTGTATGGATCTGGTGATAGTGTTACACTAGTTATTACTCGAATGGGTGCGATTTTAATTTGAGTAATCGATTTGTTGCCAATTTGTTGTGATATGTTGCTGCCAACGGACGCTGGATTTCGAATTGAAACCGAATTCAGTGCAAATTGCAAATCTGCATATTAAAATACATGCGTCTGTCTTTAGTTGGGGCAAATTTTATCAGGCAGCCTTTGTGCAATGTGATTAGGATCTTCGTATCCTTCCCAATGCTGCCGGGTTAAATTTTTCTCTACTATAGTCGCTGCCCTCTGTCTAATATGACCTATGTCGGTTACAGCTATTTAAGCAAGTCATCTCGTATCACATGAGAAAGAAAAAGGGAAAAAAGAAGAAAAACATTTTCCTAACTAGCCTACGCGAAACGATTTGAAACCCTATTAATTGAGAATACCTTTGAGTTAAAAAGCAAAAGTAAATTAAAATAGGTACATTGTGAATCGCTTGAGAGGTGAAGGGGTTATGTGACAAAACAGAAATTGTGAGTATAATTCAACCGCAACGAGATGGCCGGTGTCAATCCAATGAGAAAACGAGTCCATTCCTTAAAATAGGTAGAATTTCTACCCATTCTAATTCCCCCATCAATTGTGAATCCCATTCCTCAATTTTCATCTGCGTATCATCCCTTCCTAAAAATGGACAATCCTGAAAAAAGGAGGAGTCATAGGCCATCTCTGCGAAGTTGAATTATAATTAAAGCTCAAAGTTTTATTGTTGCAGTTGTTGCAGCTTTTTTGTTTTCTGGTTTTGTCGTTAGTGTGCGTATGAAATTGGTCTAATGACATCTACTTTTTGATGTACCAAGTTTTATTTGTTTACCTGTATCCATTGGTTACCATTGTCCAGAGTGTTTATTTTTTTAAATGTAACATAGCCCCTGCATCCTCCAAGCCCTTCAATTAGCAAAGTTGCAAAATATTGCACACAAGTATTTTGTACAAAAATCCACCCTTTTTTAATGCAAAATAAATGAACTTATAGATGTAAAGCCATTCGACGAAATGGTTTTGATTGTTTTGCAGTCAATTATTGATAATCCGTACAGTAGCAAAACAGCAAGAAAAGAAAAGTAAAGAAAAAACTGACTTTTTACTTACGCATTTGTTGTTGGAATCTCCCATCCTCTCACCCTGAAACTTAATCGCTGCCTGTGTGCAGACGAAAGTCATTTCAGACCCTTGGTTTATAGTTTGTTTCGTTGATTTTATCAGCATAATTAAAAATAATAAAAAATGTCTATTATTACGTTTAGATATTTATCTCTAGTAGAACTATTAGGGTACGGCAGCAGGCGATTTGCCTTCACGCTTTGGTCACGCACTTAATAGAATAAATGATGCAGTATGCATTCTTAATTGAAATAGATTATATGGTGAGGTGTGTGGAGGATGTTGGTTTGGGAGAAAGTTTTGGAAATCTTCCACCGAGATTCAAAATGGAATGTCTCAATTTAATATTTTGTATTCAAGAAGTAGTCTATATCTATCTAATATTTGAACTGTTGGGGTTGCATTTTCAACTACATGTCACCCCAGTTAAAGTTTAAAGGTTGCAGGAATAAGCTATGCTGGATCATAGTGTATCAAAGCTTGACAACAGCAAAGTGAAAAAAACTCAATGGGTAAATGATGCTGTGCCAGATGCATAATCAAATAATGTAACTAAATGTTGATAAAAATTAAAACACTTTTACTGTGGATATAAATTTACTACGGAAAAATTTTTAATTCCGTTTGCGGAATTTTTATGCGGTGACAGTTTGAGGGAGGAGTTACGACATCAATCCAAAGCGGATTGCTTCCAATTTTTTCCTGGTTCAGGGGCCCTAATTGGCAGAACAGAATTCATTCACTTAGGAATTTTCCTAAGTAATATTTTTTTTATGTATCTCTTTGAGAACAAATGTAGAAATAACGACTTCAGTTAATCAAGCCATCTTCCCAAAGTAAGAAAAAGATCAAAGTAATAGGAATCATACCAATACTACAGGCCAACAGGCTGATTAAACAGTAAACCCTCTTTGATCCGGACCCAAATTAACTGGGCACAGTAATGTAATTTTGGAAGCTGTACTTTGTATTTTTGCAACGTATTTTATATTTCATTCTCTTGAATTCAAAATACAATTTTGACTGTGTGCAACAATTTGTTTATGTACCTTGGCTCAATTTGTAGGTTGTTTCGTTTTAATCCATACTTTCCTTAATTCAAACTACCTGGATCCTCTATTAGTCCGTATTAATGAGGTTCTACTGTACTGCCAAGGCTCCATTAAAATCAATTTAGCTTATTTTATCTATGCGAACGTACCTTCGCGAGAAAACTTTTTATATGTTTTCATCATTTTTTAAAATCATAACTTTTAACGTTCCCCTTCGGTTGAATTAAGTATCCAAACGTTTTCGAACCACATTTTAACACAATAACACGGAAACGAAAGAAGTTTTTGATGTGAAATCATATTGAATGACCAATAGATCGTCTCTTTCCTCCAAGAATAACCTTCTGTTGATCAATAAAGCTTAAGCTCAATATGGGTTAAAGAGTATGAATAGGTTCTGCCTCTTTATTTTCTTTTCCCTGTTCGTATTGTTGGCAATTTCGATGTTTTTCAACAAATATTATTTGTTGAAATAAATTTAACGTGAAGCTTTGAAATTTAAAACATTTAACGGTTAACTATTCGATTTGATACAAATATATCGCACATAAAATGCTCAGCTTACAATTACCATTAATTTTCTGCTATTGCAAGTTTGTATACTTGAATTTAAAAGCAAAATCGCACAAGTATAAAAAAGCTTTTTCAAACGCCTTTTAAACTGATGACTTGACTTGAATTAAACAAATCTTTCAAAACTTGAATTGTTTGAAAGTTTATAATGCCAAAAATCCACAAATATATACTTGCATTAGTTCATGATTGAGAATAATTTGTTTAATTTATGCGCAAAACTAATTCTATAATTATTATTAATTTTCATTGTTTTTGGTAACAATTGAAAAGCGGAAGTTGGTGAACTTAATAATTACTATTATTTTACATTGCTTTTGGCAAAAATTAAAAAGCGGAAGTAAAACGCGGTCATTACAGAGGAAGTAACTTTAGAAATAGTCTTAAATAACAGTAATAATAATAAAAGTATACTAAATGCTCTCTTTACATGCTGATCAGTATTTTTTATTCTCTTGTAAAGCTTTGAGAACTCTTTGAGTTCAACCGGTGTTGCTCAAATATGCTTTTCATTTTTCAGGAAGTGTCTATCTTTGATTTGCAGGTACTTTATTAGGTATTTGAAGAGTAATTACTGCACTGGTGCTGCTTAAAAGTTATTTTAAAAAACAACGCGCACTTTTCATATTTATCGACACATAATTTTACGTTTGTTTACTCGTTTATCAGGAAGTGTCTGATTTTCTTTGATATACAGGTACTCTATTTCTTGTTTTCAAAAGTGATTAATGCCCGGGTGCTGCTTAAAAATCATTTTTAAAGAAGTGCACTTTTCATATTTATCAACACATAATTATACGTTTGTTTATTTTGAACAAGTATTAGCTTTCTAAGAAAATACACCATAAATGATGACGCATTTCGTTGACCTTTTGCAGTGCCAACAGTCGAAAATGGCGACCTTCTGAATACAGTTTTCAGAATGAAAAAGCCGTGTCTGAATCACTTGTCAGTGGATTAAATGTCATATCTCCTTGTCAATATCCTTTGAATAGTGTTCACGTATGCGATATCTTGACGGAAAGAATGGAATTTTTCCCGCTTCGGGCTATGCTTTAACCCTTATTTTTCCTTCCCGAGCGACCTTCTCGTTTTTCGCACTTTATTTTTTGCTTCATATTTTATTATCTTCTGCTCTGTGCGTCGACTATAAAACTGATATTTCCTCCACTTTTTATCCTCTGTTTTCAATTCACAATGAATACTGAAGACGAAACATTATGAGGAAAAATGAAAAGCAGCTAGATAAGAACACGCCACCACATGTATAGTATAATTATTATGCATGCCATCCCTCTTAAGGCTCGTAAAATTCATTTTGCTCGCATTCGTTTTGGTGGAGGAAGATAACTCTGTGTTCTTAATCGAGCCCCCCCCCCTCCCCCCGCCCACTTCCCCAAGATTTCTCAAAATTCTTGGAAGGATTGATTCACGGTTAATCATTTTGCACTTCATCCGTTGACTTTTCCGTATTCCGTTCGCCCAGGGCTTAAATTGCACTTCCTTTTAATGTTGTGTAAACTCTAACATTTTAGTCGAAATTGAGGCGATTTAAGAGTGAAAATGACTTGTGGGGACAATATGACTTCTGCTTTTATTTTGGTTGAAATTAAGCCCTGCCGTTGCGGTGAAATTGCTTATTCGAAAGCTTATCTTGCGAAACTTATGTTGAACATTACCAGGTCCAGTCTTACTCCAAATTTCCTCAGTGACGGAATTTTTCAAATGTGAATATTGATTAAAATTTTGAAGTGTGGTAAAATCCGCTACAAAAACTTTGATCTTATCTCAGGAAAGTATGAATATTTTGCGGAAATATTTTTCAGTTGCCATCGTTCACAGAAAGAGCAGTATAGCATGACACAATGATTCCAAAACCTACGTTTTTCAGAATCTCTCATTAGGTTAGTTAAATTAAATACTCTAGGGAAAAGTTATTCACATCTGATTACACTTGTCTTGTCTTGTGCTTAACACAGTCTTCATTTTTGTCCGCAAAAAATGTAATTTTGTGAAGTTTGAACGTGATTATATGCTGAAATTCCTATATTTATTAGAAGTTTTATTTCTGAATAAAATGAAAATTTCATGCAGAATAATTTCTTTTATACATTTTGCAAAAAGCAGTAAATAATGTGTTTTCATTTCACTGAAAAATTCTAATTTAAATATTTTAATATGATTTTTGAGTCGTAATTTTTAATCAGGTGGAAATATGAACAAGAAAGAGGTGACCGTTTATTATCCACATTGGTCCTTTTCTAGACCAATTTTTCTATGCAGTAAAAATTTTGAACTAACGTGGTGCTAACTAACGTCATACGTAATCCAGCAATTGCTGTGTTGTGTAAAAATTTCATTCCACATTTTTTTTTTCTCTTCGTACTTATTTATTTAATCATAATTAGCTGGCAACGCGAATAAAGAACAGACGATAATTGCTTAACACTAAATGTAAGTCATTAGGTTTTTTGACTCAAACGAAGCTATTAATGAAACATGTAAGTCTGTTTCTCTTATTTCTAATATTATGATTTCTTTTTGTATTACTATTTCTGAGCCCGTCAGAATTCTTGGAATCGTAACTAGAAATTTAAAGGTTCGGTATAAACGAATGTAAACAATTTTTTTTTAATACTTCAGTCAGTCAAACACTTCGGGGGACTATTAGTTGTTAGCAGTTTGAAATTTCTTCATGCAACATGTTTAGAAAATCATTTCATTGAAATAAAGATATATTTCAAAATACATAGTTAATATCGTGGGGACCGTCATTTTCTAATTAAAGGGTTCGTTTAATGTTGATTATATACTTTTTACTGCCTGAAATTGTGTGCCTCTACTTTTGGGAACCTCATATTTTACTATTCTGCTAGATAGTGAATAGTATTTTGACGAAGGTATTCTTATGCTCTATGCTCTATTTTTTTTTTCTTTTTCTTTTCTTTTTGTAGTGAAATTCACGAAACATCTATGGATGTGTGATCCGATATTTGTGCTTCAATAATTTTTTGACACCCGAAACAATTAAATTTCAATGCAAAAAACCTAACCACGGTCTTTATTTCTCGTGATTGTTATTTTAAATGGATAGATTTTATGTACTTTTTTTAAGGTAAAAGCTCACACGGAAGACATTTAAAAGTACTTGGTACTCCTATAAAATGAAGTGTAAGTTTTCGTTTTATGCTGCATTATGTAGAAGGGTGGGAATTTTTATGTATTTTTGAACGTAATACGAAAAATATTATTATGGGTTCGAAATGAAGTTGAAAAAATCTAGTGTGGTCACTACATGACTTCCTTGTACTATACTATTAAATTATCTACTTTTTTAATAACTAAAAAGAAATGGGTCCGTGTATTTTTGTGTGTGCATAAGAAAGTACACTTTTAAATGCAATGCTGTTATTTTTTTTCATTTACTTATGTTTTAAATGTATTCTCAGATACTTTTCTACACCGAATTAGTACAGTAATTATGGAAAAATTCAAATAGCATCTTAAATCAAAAATTACAATAACTAACTGAAAAGGTATTTGTTAATGACACAAAAATACAGTATGAAAGTACCCCAAAGAGAGAGAGAGAGAGAACATTTTAAATGTTTATTTCTTCTTTGTTGCGAAATAGTGCAAGAAAGAGTTTCACCGAAATCTGCACCAAATGTCACCAATATCCCTCAAATTGACACTGGCTTTGATGGTTCATTTTTAGCATTAGTTGGCAACGTGTCGATACATCACCAGATGTTTGTCACTTCATGACGTAATGCCTTTTTGCATTCTTTTTTATTACTTCTTTTTTTTTTTTTTTTTAATTTGTCTTCATCACTCCAAAACAAGTTAGAGCTTTAAATATTGTCGCCGATGAAATCTAAAAACCAAAAGCTTTCATGGTTATAAAACGAATTTAACTGCCTGCAATTAAGTAATAAACAAGTAATGGGAAGCATGTGTTGCCAGATGATGCGAAACTTTTGAGAGAGATTGAGCGATGCCTTAGAGAAAAGATCTTGATCCGAAATAAAAATTAAAAAAGAATTTGAAATGACCGCTTATTTTTCATGAAAAATGAACGAAGAGTCTTTTTGGAACTTCCGCTTGC
Organism: Uloborus plumipes; assembly: GCA_038373865.1. Classification (NCBI taxonomy): domain Eukaryota; kingdom Metazoa; phylum Arthropoda; class Arachnida; order Araneae; family Uloboridae; genus Uloborus; species Uloborus plumipes. The sequence continues at coordinate 565 of JAXGGA010010518.1, read as the reverse complement.
AACCAAAGAATGGGTTGAAATTGGAATGAGAAGTTATTCGGAATTACAATACTTCCTTTACTCGTACAAGGAAATAAAAATGTTTTAAAAGGTTTCTGTATTACATAGAAAGATTCTCTTTAAGTTAGAAGTTTAGTTCTTTTTAAAATTAATTTATTTTCTGCGAAAATTTTGCAATCGTTGCAGAAATTGATGTTTTAGGCAGAAACATATTTTTCTACTCAAATCTTACCTCTTTTAGGCACATTTTGACAGTTCAAAAGCTAATTTAGTGCTAAAGTGAAACGACTAAACACTTATGATTGACATTAAAAAAGAGCTAAAATTAATCAATAAACATGAATATACTATGCATTTTCTCTTTATTTCTTGCAGTCTATTTCAAACCTCTTAATGTGTTCTTATAAAAAAAATATACATAGAGGCTAGTTCGATTTCAATATTTATATAACACCTTCAGCTCTTTTTTTCTTCTTAATCTTCCTTTCACGTGCTTTTCTTACATAACGCATGTGCACGTTGCTCTTCGAGAAGTCACGTTCGTGGCATATATTTCAAAAAAAGC
>JAXGGA010010517.1:0-46496 GCA_038373865.1 Uloborus plumipes | reverse complement strand
GCTCTCCCTAAATTACAAATAAAATTCCTTTCCAAAAACAATTATTTCCAAACCGCTTTCTTCCTGTAAAATTAATTGCAAAATTCTAAACGAAAAAGTTCTTTTAATATTTGGATCGCAGCCAAAAAAAGTCCCTTCGAAAAACAGCAATTGCAGTTTTATTTAAAAACACATTTTCAAAATGGTACCAGAGAAAAAATATGTCATTAATAATTTGAATAAAAACCAATTGTTAGAACTTTGTTATAACACGTATTCAAAATGACAATGGAAAAAAAAACACTCTTTCATTTTAAAAAGTTCAATTTAATTAACGTTTTAATTTAAAATCGCAACGGAAAGAAATAAATATCTTGGAATTTTAAATAGTTCAATAATTTAATTAACGTTTTAATTCAAAATGGCAACGGTAAGAAATAAATGTCTTGGAAGTTTAATCATTTATTAGGCTTAAACGCTTTAAATTACTTATTAATTGATATCTTCGCTAATTAAAATCGTATGATTATATAAATTGAAACTAATGAAGCCTGAAAAATTACCTATCTATCGGTACCTGGTTCGACTTTCAGTTCATTGACGTTCAGGAGAAAGAAGCGTGACATAGAAAGATAGATACTCAGATTTTAATATAAGTAGATTATAGCAAATACTTTTATGTTAGTTTTAGAACATTCTAAGCAAATTAAATGCTCACAAAGTGTTTTTTAGTGCTCATCGAATGTGATATGTAAGAATTAGGTGTTTATGAACTTTCCTCTAGAATCATTATTCATTGGCAAATGCTATTAATTTTGGTTTAGACTTGTAGTAGAACACCTAAGGATCAGCCCTACATAAAGACATAAAAATAAAGTTTATAATACTATTAATTATGTGGTGTTTTCTGAGGTGGGGTAAAGTGGGTCTATTTCTAAACTTTCCTGAGGGTTTACGATGTCGTTACACAATTAGTAAATTGGTGCTGTTTTTATGATTTTATGTACTTATTTTTTTATTATCTTGCTAAAACTGGCTTTTATTCTGTTAATTTACATGCTAAACTTTACTTACTCACGGTTTTCCCTGCTTTGCTATCTGCTTAACATGGGAGTCTACGGGCTTGGCGAGAAATTGACAAGATATCGACAAGCTGACACCACTTTTGGCGACTTATTATTGTCGCCAAGTTTGGCGAAAAATTACCAAGTGCCTCCAAGCTGAGCGAAATTTGGCGCGTTTTCGAACAAAAAAAGTTTCAGAATGTTCTAGAATTTTTCAGTGTTGTGCGTGATAGCAAAAAGAATAAAACTGATGACATTGTTTCATTCGTTGAATAACAGGTAAAAACATTTTTTTTTGTACATTTGTACCGTTAAATGAAATTAATGTATTTTAATTTCATTATATACTTATGTCAAAATCAATATTTTCACATTTTTATTAAAATAAACACTAATTTCTGAACTAGATCCACTTTCCCCCACCAAGGGGGAAAGTGGGGCTATCAACACATGATACTTTGAATTTATCACTGAGAGAAAACAATCAAACAAAACGGTTCCGCTTCATACTTAATCTATATAAACCCAATGTATATAAAATGCGTCAAAAGTTTCCTTGAAATGAATTTAAGAGATTTTGGGACCGTTTCTAAAAAAAGCTCGATTTTAGACCCACTTTCCCCCACCTGACCCTACTTATTAATTAAACATTCGCTTTAAATTTGACTACTTATGGATCGCAGCCAGAAAAGTCCCTTCTAAAAACAGCAATTGCAATTTTATTTAAAAACACATTTTCAAAATGGTACCTGAGAAAAAATATGTCATTAATAATTAGAATAAAAACAATTGTTAGAACTTTGTTATAACACGTATTTAAAATGACAATGGAAAAAAATAACTCTTTCATTTTAAAAAGTTCAATTTAATTAACGTTTTAATTTAAAATTGCAACGGAAAGAAATAAATATCTTGGAATTTTAAATAGTTCAATAATTTAATTAACGTTTTAATTCAAAATGGCAACGGTAAGAAAAAATGTCTTGGAAGTTTAATCATTTAGTAGGCTTAATCGCTTTAAACTTGACTACTTATTAATTGATATCTTCGCCAATTAAAATCGTATAATTATATAGATTGAAACTAATGAAGCTTGAAAAATTACCTATCTATCGGTACCTGGTTCGACTTTCAGTTCATTGGCGTTCAGGAGAAAGAAGCGTGACATAGAAAGATAGAAAGATAGTTAGAAAGATACTCAGTTTTTAATATAAGTAGAATAAGTAGATAACATTATAACATTCAATATCTTTCTCCATCTTTCCCTTTTCTATTTTTTGACTTCTCTTTATTTGTCTTAGTCTTCTTTAAAGCATTTTCTTTCTATACGGCTGCTTGTCCATTTCGTTTTCTTTTCTTTTCTTTATTTTTCACTCTTTTTGCTGCTTTTCTTGTTAATTGTTTTCAATAGCTGCTCTATAACTCTCAAAAATTATATACTCTCAGAATGGTTTGTTTGTCTATCCTCTTAAGAAATTTTCTCCTACTTTTTGCGCATTTTGTTGGTAATCATCGATAAATTTGCTACAATAGTTTTGTTTTGTTTGAAGTGGAAGGCGTACAAATTTATAGGAGTTTTCAGAGGAGTTATCACAATTTTTGCTGCTGTCACATTATCCTCATTAGTCAGATTTGCATTTGTTGTTATAACTGCAGTCAGTATTTCATTATTGGTAGAGTTGTTTTCAGAAAAATCATTCTGGAAAAAAAGCGCCAAACTTTGTGTAACGGCCATGTATTATTTAAAACTCCCTCCTAATATTTCGGTGCTTTTATCTTGTCCACTTCGCCTCCAAAAATATTTTGGAAGTCTTTTAGAGACATGAGCTTATTTAATACATTAAACTCTTCATCTGATTTTTCTGTTGCTAAACATTTAGAGTTATCAGTGGCGTTCTCATCATAAGGGGCCAATTACTGTAATTTTCTGAAAATATTGTGAGAGTTATTGGCCACTGCAAAACTTTAATTTTTAAGAATACACTGCTCGACATTGAAAACGCAACACCAAGAAGGAGTGGTCAGAAATTGATGAAATTTGGTAAGAAGGCAGAGACAGCATGGAACAATAAGTGATATTTATTTCAAAATAAATAAGCAAAATTTAGAGCGAGGACGGCGTCGGCTCAGTAAGAAGTAGGACCACCGCGGACAGCGATGCACGAAGAAACACGTCTAGGCATGGAGTCAATAAGCCTGCGGATGGTGTCCTGAGGGATGGCACTCCATTCCCTTTCAACCATTTGCCACAGTTCGTCCTCTGAACGAGGCAGTGACAGGTTCTGCAAACGGCGTTCAATCACGTCCCACACATGTTCGATTGGTGACAAGTCAGGAGAGTATGGTGGCCAGGAAAGCATCTGTACACCTCGTACGCAGTACATTATCTACATATCGTTGGGCCGTCATAGTGCCCCGAATACGAACTAGAGGTGATACGGAATTGTATGCAATAGCGCCCCAAACCATTATGCCACGTTGTCGCGCTGTGGGGCGTTCCTAAGTTACTGCCGGATTCGATCTTTCTCCACGTCGACGCCACACACGTATGCGATGACTATCGCTGGACAAACAGAAGCGGGATTCATCTGAGAACACTACGGTTTGCCATTCTGCCATCCACGTCGCTCTGGTCCGGCACCATTCCAAACGTTGGAGTCTGTGCTGTGAGGTCAATGGCAGTCTTCTTAGCGGGCGCCGTGATTGCAGGCCACGTGCAACCAGTCGACGGGAAATGGTTCTGGTCGACACAGGAACATCCAGGGTACCTTGCACGTGCTGCAGAATCGACGTACAAGTGACTTGCGGGTCCGCCACAGCTTGTCGGTGAATCCGTCGATCCAAGCGGTCTGACGTCCCTCTGGCTGCACCTGCACCCCTCAATGTGGCTGCATTTCCTCTTTCCAACCATCTCCGACACATCCGATGCACAGTGCTTGCATCCATGTGGGTATCAGCTGCAATTTGACGTATGGACCAACCTCCCCTTCTCAGTCCGATCACCATACCCCTTGTAAAGTCGTCTATATGCTGGAAGTTTCTTCGTTGAGGACGGCGTGGCATTTCCTCCTATCACACGTATCCTTCGAGACAAAAACCAAATTTCTCCGATAATTAGTCTGGCAGAAAAACCAACATGAACATTAGGGGGGGGGGGGCCGAAAAAACACTTTTTTTTATTTCGAATTTGTAATAGCGCGGAAAAGTTGCGAATTATGAAGACAAAAAGAAGGAAAAAAAAATTATCGAAATCGGTTGATATCTTCCGATCGCGCATAAGGCCTAAAATTTGATAAAAAATGAAAAAACTTGATTTTCGCGATTTTTTTTTTAAATTTTTGAATTGGATGTTTTCGAAATGTAATAGTGCGAAAAAGTAGCTAATTGTAAAGACAAAAAGAAGGAAAAAAAATTATCGAAATCCATTGATATCTTCCGATCGCGCATAAGGCCTAAAATTTGACAAAATATAAAAAAAACTTCATTTTTGCGATTTTTTTGAAAAAATTTTGAATGAAATGTTTTCATAATTTTTTCGCGCGGAAAAGTTTATAATTATGAAGACAAAAAGAGGGATAAAAAGGAGGAAAAAAAATTATCGAAATCGATTAATATCTTCCGGTCGTGCCTAGGGCATAAACTTAGACAAAATATGAAAAAACATCATTTTTGCGATTTTTTATTTAATTTTTTGAATTAGATGTTTTCGTAATGCAATAGTTTGTAACGTTTACTAATATAGCCTTAAAACATTGTGCTTTGATTTTGTTTTGGTCAGTTAATATCTTCCGATTGCACATTAACCCCAAAATTACCCAAAATAATAATTTTAAAAAAGTTACATTTTTACGCGTTTTTGGTTTTTGATGATTAATTTTTGTGAAACAACCGTAGTATTTTTTGAGACAGACTGACAATAAGATAGAAAAACAAACTACCACAGGTTCAGTCGATATTATTCAGTTACGAAAAGCCTTAGAAACTCTCATGCGTAGACGTCGGGCAGCAATCCAGGCAACGTCGCTCGCCCGGCAACGGCTCTCTTCCACTCCATCGCCGCCTTCCAAGGACCACGTCAGTTGTCTGCCTATATTGGTTTTTCAGTCTGCGTTTCTATGTAGTAATCGCAGAGTACTTTATTTAGTTCAATCTAGCTGTTTTCATTTTGAAATCCTTTAAGTCTTCTGTAATGATGTAGTTTTCTGCTCTGTGTGAACTCGGTGGTTTAACGAAAAAGTTATACAATTGCCGAGCCAAATAACAAGACAAATACTCTAATAACAAGACAAATATTTGGCTGCCCCACTTTTGGTACTCCAAAAACACTACCACCAAACAAGCCGTCCACTGGCAAGGACATCATTAGGTGCCGTACTCAAGAAAGGTTAAATTTGGCACTAGAAATTAATAATGGTGTCTTCGCCAGTTGGCAGTTAGTTTGATGGCAGTTCTTTGGAGTGCCAAAAGTGGGGCAGCCAAATATTTGTTGTTAGAGTATTTGTCTTGTTATTACATTATTTTTTGTTAAATCACAGAGTCCACACACAGCAGGAAACTACATCATTACAGAAGACTACAAGATTTTCAAAATCAAAACAGCAAGATTGAACTAAATACTAATAGTACACTGCGATTACTACATAGAAGCGTAGACTGAAAAAACAATATAGGCAGACAGCTGACATGGTCCTAGGAAGGCGGCGATGGAGTGGAAGAGAGCCGTTGCCGGGCGAGCGACGTTGCCTGGATTGCTGCCCGACGTCTACGCATGAGAGTTTCTAAGGCTTTTCGTAACTGAATAATATCGACTGAACCTGTGGTAGTTTGTTTTTCTATATTATTGTCAGTCTGTCTCAAAAAATACTACGGTTGTTCCACTAAAAATTATTCATCAAAAACCAAAAACGCTTAAAAATGCACCTTTTTTAATATATTATTTAGGGTAATTTTGGGGTTAATTCGCAACCGGAAGATATTAACTGACCGAAACAAAATCAAAGCACAATGTTTTAAGGCTTTTTTAGTAAACGTTACAAACTATTGCATTACGAAAACATCCAATTCAAAAAATTAAATAAAAAATCGCAAAAATGATGTTTTTTCATATTTTGTCTAAGTTTAGGCCCCAGGCACGACCGGAAGATATTAATCGATTTCGATAATTTTTTTCCTCCTTTTTCTCCCTCTTTTTGTCTTCATAATTATAAACTTTTTCGCGCGAAAAAATTAGGAAAACATTTCATTCAAAATTTTTTCAAAAAAATCGCAAAAATGAAGTTTTTTTCATATTTTGTCAAATTTTAGGCCTTATGCGCGATCGGAAGATATCAATGGATTTTGATAAATTTTTTTTCCTTCTTTTTGTTTTCACAATTAGCTACTTTTCCGCACTATTACATTTCGAAAACATCCAATTCAAAAATTAAAAAAAAAATCGCGAAAATCAAGTTTTTTTATTTTTTGTCAAATTTTAGGCCTTATGCGCGATCGGAAGATATCAACCGATTTCGATAATTTTTTTTTTCCTTCTTTTTGTCTTCATAATTCGCAACTTTTCCGCACTATTACAAATTCGAAATAAAAAAAAAGTGTTTTTTCGGCCCACCCTAATGAACATAGCCCACTTTTCAACTTCATTCTCTTATATCTTACTTCACTTGCGTCGGAGAGCTGCGCATTTCATATCATTTGCATAACTCAGTGACGTGCGTCTACGGTAAAATTTGCATGAATTTCTGACCACTCCTTCTTGGTGTTGCATTTTCAATGTCGAGCAGTGTATATTCTTATATTACACCTCAAATTCACTAATTAGGCATCACAGCTATAAATCTGATTACTATTATTAAAATCTGTCCGCAACTGTCTGTCTGTCCGTCTGAAGCTTGAACTCCTCAAAAACCGCTGAGAGTAGAGAACCAAACATAGTACCATTCGACTCGAAATTTTCTAAGGAAGACAATAAGACCAACCGCGTAATTCTACGACATTAATTAGCCTAGATATTAATTAAAACGTTAATTAAATTTTTGCACTTTTTAAGATTCCAAGACATTTATTTCTTTCCGTTGCTATTTTAAATTAAAACGTTAATTAAATTATTGAGCTATTTAAAATTCCAAGACATTTGTTTCTTACAGTTGCCATTGTTAATTAAAACGTTAGTTAAGTTATTGAACTATTTGAAATTCCAAGACATTCATTTCTTGCCTTTGCCATTTTGAATAAAAACGTTAATTAAATTATTGAACTATTTAAGATTCCAAGACATTTTTTCTTACCGTTGCCATTTTGAAATAAAACGTTAATCAAATTATTGAACTATTTAAAATTCTACGACATTTATTTCTTTCCGTTGCCATTTTGAATTTAAATGTTAATTAAATTTTTTAGCTTTTTAAAATTAAAGAGTGTTATTTCTTTCCGTTGTCATTTTGAATACATGTTACAACAAAGTTCTAACAGTTGTTTTCATTCTAAGGGCCGAATTCAAGTGAAACACCATTGCAATCGCTACTGGAAGTCGAATTACGATAGAATAGCATCTCGTAGCGATTGTAACGTTTCACTTGAATCCAAATTTGGGAATTTGCGATTGCATTGGGTGAGTTGTGATTGTCCGTGTTCCACTTAAATCCCGGCCTAACTAATGATTTATATTTTTTCTCTGGTACCATTTTGAAAATGTGTTTTTAAATAAAATTGCAATTGCTGTTTTTAGCAGGGACTTTTTTAGGCTGCGATCCAAATATTAAAACAACTTTTTGGTTTAGAATTTTGCAATTAATTTTATAGGATGAAAGCGGTTTGGAAATAATTGTTTTTGGTAAGGAATTTTATTTGTTAGTTAGGGAGAGTGCTAAGTATACGCTACTTGACATCGTCTTTATTTCTGAGGAAGCATGTGCAAATAGTTTGATTGACCTTTTAACGAGCCGCTTTAGCGGGGAGTAGTTTGTTGAAACTTTCCTCGCTACTTTAAAGGTGAGCCGCTTTGGTGGCGAGTAGTTTGTTGAAACTTTCCTCGCTACTTTAAAGGCCAGCCGCCTTGGCGGCGAGTAGGTTGTTTAAACTGATCTCACTACTTTAAAAGCGAGCCGCCTCTGCGGCGAGTAGTTCTTTTATTGTCTTCACTACATTAAAGCCCGTGCAACGCCGGGCCACGCAGCTAGTTACTACTATTAAAATCTGCCCGCGTCTGTCTGTCTGTCCGTCTAAAGCTTGAACTCCTCAAAAACCGCTTTGAGTGGAGAATCAAATGAAATACCATTGGATTCGAAATTTCCTAAGGAAGACAATAAGACCAACCGTGTAATTTTACGACGTCAATTAGCTGAGATATTAATTAAAACGTTAATTAAATTTTTAAACCATTTAAAAATCCAAGACTTTTATTTCTTTCCGTTGTCATTTTGAGAATTAAAACTTTAATTCTGTACCTCAGAACCAGACTAACGTAAGTCCATTTTCGTCATTTTTCGGTAGAGGGGAAAAACGATTGTCGATAACATCGTGTTTCCCCTCTACTGAAAAATGACGAAAATGGACTTACGTTAGTCTGGTTCTGAGGTACAGAATTAAACTTGAGCTCTTTTTAAAATTCCATGACCTTTATTTCTTTCCGTTGCCATTCTGAATTAAAACGTTAATTAAATTATTCAACTTTTTATTAAAATTAAAGAGTTATTTTTTCCGTTGTCATTTTGAATACGTGTTGCAACAAAGTTCTAACAATTGTTTTTATTCTAATTAATGAGTTATATCTTTTCTCTGGTGCCATTTTGAAAATGTGTTTTTAAATAAAATTGCAATTTCTGTTTATAGCAGGGACTTTTTTAGGCTGCGATCCAAATATTAAAACAACTTTTCGTTTAGAATTTTGCAATTAATTTTACAGGAAGAAAGCGGTTTGAAAATAATTGTTTTTGGTAAGGAATTTTATTTGTTATTTAGGGAGAGTGCTAAATAGGCGCGACTTGACATCGTCTTTATTTCTGAGGAAGCATGTGCAAATAATTCGATTGACTTTTTGATGCAGGAAAGCTTTAAGGCTAGCCGCTTTAGCGGGGAGTAGTTTGCTGAAACTTTCCTTGGTAATTTAAAGGCGAGCCGCCTTGGCGGCAAGTAGTTTGTTGAAACTTTCCTCACAACTGCAAAAGCGAGCCGCTTTGACGGCGAGTAGAGTGTTTAAACTTTCCTCATTACTTTAAAGGCGAGTCTCCATGCTGGAGAGTAGATTGTTGGAATTTTCCGCGCTACTTTAAAGGCGAGCCGCCTTGGCGGCAAGTAGATTGTTTAAAACTTTCCTCGCTACTTTAAAGGCGAGCCGCTTTGGCGGCAAGTAGTTTTCTCAAACTGTTTTCACTACATTAAAGCCCGTGCAACGCCGGGCCACACAGCTAGTAGTATTTTAAAAGCTGTAAATGCATTGAGTTCTTTTAAAATATTGCATAGAAAATTCTAGTCTTACCATTTTATCCACAACCTTTTAAACTACACTAGAAGTCCTTTTAAAGTTTAAAACAATTCGTCAAATAAATCAAAACAAGAAGTTCTGTCAAGAACTAAACGAGCCCACTTTCCCGTACATCGACATCGGCATTCTAGCATCTTATCATTATGCTCTTGATTATCTGAGACTGAAAATTATGTCAAACATACCTTTTTAGCACTTAAAGCTGATTTCTAAAAGCAAAATATACCCCTCTCATCAGATGAAATGGACACATAAAAAGTAAATAAATGAATAAATAAAGTTTTGTCGCACCTTTAAAAGAATGTAACTGATACAGTACTTCCGTAGAAAAATTCCTCAATCGTTTTCAAAGAAAAAAAAATTTAAAAGTGCAAAATACATCAAAACACATTTTATCAAAGAAAGAAAAAAAAAGAAAAAAAAAACTCGTCCGTTAATAAAATGTCTCGAATTTCACTTTTAATCCGTTGCCAGTTGTTAAATATAAATAAAGAATTAAATGCCCTCGTGAATAAAAAATTTTTGTTGCAACAAAAAAAAATCGTCTGCCAAAATAATAATAATAATAATAATAATAATCATAATAAGTAAAATAAAACAAATGAATAAATAAACAAAAAATTGTCTGCCAAAAAAAATAATAATAATAATAAATAAAATAAAAGAAATGAATAAATAAACAAAAAATCGTCTGCACAGTCACAGTCAGTCATTTTTTTTTTCTGAGCCTGCATTTCCACCTTGTTAGCGGAGTCGGTGTCGGAATCAGAGTCCTCACAGAAGATTATTCAGAAAAGTACTTTACAAACAATATTTATCAAAACCATTTTCTTACAAAGTTAGTTTGAAGGAAATCCGACTTTTAGTTCAGGATCAACATTCAACTTAAATTCCCCGTAGGCGCTAATGTGAAATTTTTTTCTGAACGGCTCAATATTGAACGAAAAATGGATCAAATCAAAAAGCGAAATATGGGAATGAGCCTCTCCGAGATCTTTCAAACAAAAAAAAAGTTTATTCCATTTGGACGGTTCACTCAAAAGTTATTAGGTGGGGAAAAGTTGCTTGAACGGTTCAATGTTGAACGAAAAATATTCAAATTGAAAATTTAAATACGGTAATGAAGTATCCTTACTGAGATCCTTCGAGCAAAAAAAAAGTTTATTTAAATCGGACTGTTCACTCAAAAGTTATTAGGAGTGACAGCTTGCTTTAGCGGTTCAATGTTGAACAAAAAATCACTCAAATTGGAAATAAAAATACGGGAATGAAGTATCCTTGATAAGATCTTTCGAGCAAAAAAAAGTTTGTTCAAATCGGACTGTTCACTCAAAAGTAAGTATCGCGGCACATGCTGTTTGAACGGTTCAAAGTTGAACCAAAAATTGCTCAAATCGAAAAATCAAATATGGGAATGAGCTGTTCTCGGCGAGATCTTTCCAACAAAAAAAGTTTGTTCAAATCGGAATGTTCATTCAAAAGTTATTAGGGGGGGGGGGGACAGACAGACCGACCGACCAACACACAAATTCCCCATCTCAATACCCTACTTTCAAATTTTTAATTTTTCGATATTCCTTTCACCTTTTTATTTCTTTTTGGCTTTTTTTAACTTGGCGATATTTTTTAGATGCATTAAGCCACTTTTAATACTTTTTTCATCTTTCTTTTTTTTAACGGGAAAGTAGGCTAAAAACAGGAGATATACTCAAATTTAGTAAATTTTCAAGGCTTAACTCTATACGTAAATTTAAAGGGAACAGGACATTTCCACCGCAAATTTTATGCACCTCTTCCCCGCATAGGACATTTCCGCCGCGACTCCTATTCCCCCTCTGGCTGGCTCAGGACAAATTCACCGCGCCCTTTTCAAGGGTTAGAAAGGGGTTACCGGTTTATAGCTTCCATTCTTGGCAGCACATCGCGTTTCGGCGACCAACAGCAAATCTAAATAAACGAAGTAAATTCCTGGGCTACTTGTGGAGCACAGTATGGTGCGTAAATCAATTCAAACTTCGCCAATATTCCTTCGCCAAATATTGCACCCTACTAGCTCAATCGGCGGAGTTATCCTGTCGTACGAAGACGGCGGGAAAAGACGCGGCGGAAATCTCTCATGGGGGAGGAAGGAAGTAGGGATAAACTTAGCGGCGGAAATGTCCCGTGCCCAAATTTAAACCACTGAAGAAAGAGCAGCTTGTATGGAAAATGGATCTAGTGTTTCAGTTTTGCGTACAGAGTTATGCCTTGAAAATTGACTAAGTTTGATTAATTAATATCTCCTGTTCTAATTAACGGACAGAAACGTGCTAAAACTTTTCTTTTTCAGAAAAAAAAAACTCTTTCCAGCGATAGATAATGTTTTGGGGTGGAGAAAGGTTTCCCCCCTCAATTATGGCGGACACACCAAAAATGAGCCTAATTAATTAATTTAAAAATAACTAATTCGAAATTTAAAGTTTGGCCTTCGAGATGCATTACACGGCGATACGTTCGAATTTTTGTGCCAAGTTTCAGATCTGTAGGCGCTGTGGAGGCTTCTGGCCAGCGGTTACAAACAAACAAACAAACGAACACCGTCATCTTTATATATATAGACAAGATACGGATAAGTACAATTGCCGCCAAAACTTAGAATTTGTCAAATATACAAGAATTGCTCATTTAAAGATATTAGATAACTCTTTAAAGTTTTGCGCCACCATGTATTTGATTAAGACGAAACTTTTTACGATTTTTTTTTTTTTTTGCATATTTACCGTTCTCAAATGACTATTTAATTTTTTATTTTGGGAAAATACGTCAGCCACCTGATGGCGATAACTCAATTTTGTTAAAAAGTGCAGATACGACTTTTGTGCTTCGCACGGCAGTATAGTCAACGGGTTATGGCGACTTGTCAGCTTTAACTATGTTTTTGACGCCAACAATGTTGCAACTTGTGATTAATAAATCTGCTTTCTTATCAACCAAAGCACTACAAGACAACAAACACACTTGGCCAGCAGTTGTCACTGAAAAAAGTTGCATAATACGTATGAAAAATGGCGCCAACCTGGGGATTATATTGTAACTATATGCCCAGTTTTAAGGCAGTTCTAATATTTTTATGCTGTATTTTATTCATTTCTGGCCCGACAATATGCAAAACCAGGCGTTAGCACTACTTGGCGTCAAAAAATATTTCGAAAACAACAGCAGCCAACGCGGGGAGCTGGTGACAAGAGCAATTTCAGCAGTTTAAATTTTTCTCGCCTATGTGGCATGTCCTACATAATTCCCTCATGAAGGTCACAATTCAAACTTACCTTCCAGTAACGACATATTATACGGTAGTTCATCACTCTCCCAAAAGGGGGCAGTCGGAAACATAAATAGCGGCTCGTCTTGATCCAGGAAAATATGAAGTAAGCATGAAAGAGTATAAACTGCAAGAACAACTGCTGTTAGACTCCACAATCGACGCTTCCAGCGGCGAGCCACAGACATCATCACTTTTACTCAGCTAAAACAAGTAATCAAAATGTAGTTTAAAAAAAACAAAAAAATACGCTTTTCGTTTAGCCTTTATAGATAGATAAAAAAAATAAATCTATTACTACATTTGCAAAGAACGTGAATTTTACCTTTTATTCGTAGTTTCACACACAAATAACTGAAACAATTATAATACATCAACAGGTAATATAGTTTAGCCTTTAGTATTAACAATGGTATTAAATATATCATTTTTATGTGCGTAAAGAACGTGAATTTTATCTTAAATTCAGAGTTAACATACCCACAAGTGAAACTAATAAAAGCGTATTAAAAAGTAGAAACATTGTCAGATGTCAGATGCATATGATAGGAAGTACAGGAAGTATTCTGGGGACATTATCATAACGTGGAACATGCCAAATTGACAAAATAAAAAGTTTTGGTGTTTACGTGTGGTGAAAATGTGCTTTGGGACCCTGCTTGGCGCATTTTCAAAAAGTCACCAACTAGGCGCGTTTTTGCGTGTTGTCTCGTGGAGTTGAAAGCTCCGAGAGACACTACGCCAATAGCAAGGGTTACCATGCTTGGCACGAGTATCGCCCATTTGGGAAGAAAGGGGTATCCAGAGCACAGATTAACCTTACGTGTTAACGCCACTGCAACAGAAGCTGACTGAAAGTGCCGGGATAAAGAGAAATTGTGTTGTTCGCACACAGCAAGCTTGCTGATACGCAGTATAATAAAAACAAATAGTTCTGTCAAGAACCAAACGAGCCTACTTTCCCGTACATCGACATCGGAATTCTAGCATCTGATCAATATTCTCTTGATTATCTGAGACTGAAAATTATGTCAAACATACTTTTTTAGCACTTAAAGCTGATTTCTAAAAGCAAAATGTACCCCTCTCATCAGATGAAATAGATACGTAAAAAGTAAATAAACGGATAAATAAAGTTTTGTCGCACCTTTAAAGAATGTAACTGTACCTGTCATTTAGGGGGGCAGGGGGGTCAATTGCCTCCCCCCTGCCCAAGTTCTTCAGTAGAAAAATTTCTCAGTCGTTTTCAAAAAAAAAGTAAATAAAAGTACAAAGAACATCAAAACACATTTTATCAAAGAAAGAAAAAAAAATCGTTCGTTGATAAAATATCTCAAATTTCATTTTTAATCCGTTGCCAGTTGTTAAATATAAATAAAGAATTAAATGCTCTCGTAATGAAACATTTTTATTGCAAAAAAAGCGTCTGCGAATATATAATGATAAAAATAAATAAATAAAATAAAACAAATAAATAAATAAAAAATCGTCTGCACAGTCAGTCATTTTCTTCTGAGCCTACATTTCCGCCATGTTTGCGGAGTCAGAGTCGGAATCAGAGTCCTCACTGAAGATTATTCAGAAAAGTACTTTACAATACATTATTTATCAAAACTATTTTCATACAAAGTTAGTTTGAAGGAAATCCGCTTGTAAGTTCATTATCAACATTCAACTTAAAAATTTCCCCGTACGCACTAAGGTTAAGTTTTTTTTTTTTTTTCTGAACGGTTCAACATGGAACGTTAAATGGTTCGAATCAAAACACGAAATATGGGAATGAGCCTCTCTGAGATCTTTCGAACAAAAAAAAAGATTATTCAATTCGGACGGTTCACTTAAAAGTTATTAGGTGGGCAAAGGTTACTTGAACGGTTCAATGTTGAACAAAAAAAAATGTTAAAATTGAAAATTAAATACAGTAATGAAGTATCTTTGTCGAGATTCTTCGAACGAAAAAAAAAAGTTCGTTTAAATCGGACTGTTCACTCAAAAGTTAATAGGGGTGACAGCTTTTTTAAACGGTTCAATGTTGAACGAAAAATTGCTCAAATCGGAAATGTAAATACGGGAAGAAGTATCCTTGATAAGGTTTTTCGAACAAAAAAAGTTTATTCAAATCGGACTGTTCACTAAAAAGTTAGTATCGCGGGGAAGACTATTTGAACGGTTCAAAGTTGAACCAAAAATTGTTCAAATCGAAAAATCAAATATGGGAATGAGCAGCGAGATCTTTCCAACAAAAAAAGTTTGTTCAAATCGGAATGTTCATTCAAAAGTTATTACGGGGGGACAGACAAACGGACAGACCGACAAACCGGCAGACCGACGCACAAATTCCCCATCTCAATTCCCTGCTTTCCAATTTTTAATTTTTCAATATTAATTTTTCTTATTTGTTTTTTTTTTTTTTTGACTTTTTTTTTTGACTTGGCGATATATTTTGGACTTGGCGATATTTTTTGGACGCATTAAGCCACTTTTAACACTTTTTTCGTTAACGGGAAAGTAGGCTAAAAAACGCCAAATATATAGTCAAATCTATTGCTGCGATGGCCTTAATACGAAGTACCGAAGTTTTTGTAGCTGAAATTGCTGTTCGCCACTTTTCTTGTTCATGAGTGAATTTTGCATTTTAATTGAGTTTTCATGTTTGTTAATGGATTGGTTTTTTTTTTTCTTTAATTTTTTTTTCCTTTTGGCGATTTGTTTTACTTTTGATGAGTTAGTTTAATTATTTGTCCGCTAATATTTCATTTTATTGGAACGTCATTACACTTAGTCTCGTTTAATCGCTTGTTTCGTGCAAAAGTAAAATGTTCAAAACTGGACAACATTGCTGGATTCCATTTTAATGAAATTTAATCCAGCAATGTTGCTTTTGGCAACATTTGCTAAGCAGCTAAGCGCATTGTTGCTACTGGTTTGGCAAAAAGAAAATGTTAACCCAGTATTCTTTCCTCCCATGCTCACGGTCAGGTCCAAGTGTTATGATTATGATTACGATTACAAAAAAATGTAATCAATTACACACATTACGATTACGTAATCGGCGATTACTTCAAGCCTGGTCAGGTGTTATTATTTGCTCCCAGTTTATGTCAACCGCTGAAAAAATATTACGGCATAGAGCATGCTAAATTAATGAAAAAAAAAATTCCATTTCTGAAATTGTAGTTGCCATTTTTGCTGTAATTTTATATTTTATTGGAACATGTATTCTTTTTTAATGAGTTAAAGTATTTATTTGTTTAGTTATTTTACTTTTTAATTCATTTATTAGAGAGTGACGGAATATTTTTCATTATGATGGAACTTTTAGTATTCGCACTTCAAGTAAAACTGTAGGACGGTAAGAGACGTAACAGACGGTAGTAGTCGATACAATCTTTGTCTATTGGCGGCTGAAAAACATAAAACTAGAACTACGAGGCGCGTTCAAAAAGTAAGGGCCGTTTGCTTATATTTAAATAGTGGCTCTTTGGAGCACAGTTTAACGACTGCAGCACCATCTACTGACTCAATGCGAAACTACAGCGTCATTTGTTTTAATTCTGAAGTTCTATTGTTGTCCGTGGATGCAAAGCACAATGGCCGCGAAAATCGTTGATCCCGCCAACTTTGAAGTGCGTTCTGTGATTCGTTTCTTATGGGCAAAAGGATCGTTGGGTACTGAAATTTATCTGGAATTATGCTTAGTTTATAAACCTACTGTTATGAGTAAAGGAAAGGTTAGACAATTTATAATCTGGAAGAACAAATGTCTTTGACGAAGAGCGGAGTGGCATGCCCAGTATCCAGACTGATGAAATCGTTTCACAAGTGAACCAAGCACTGTGATCTGATCGTCGAGTGACGATTAGTTGGCCTAGCTGAAGAATTTCCTCAACTTGAACGCACTACTGTTTACAAATTGTTGTTTGTTGTTACATCAACAAATTGAGACGTGCAATCTAAAACAAACGCCGCGGTAAACTGTCATCTGGAATAATCCTCCTTTACAACATCGCACGTTCTCACACTGCTGCAAAAACCAAAGAGAAAATTCAAGATTTTTGTTGGAATTTTTTTGAACATCCACCGTACATTCCCGACCTTGCACCTAGCGACTACTTCCTCTTCTTGCATTTTAACCAGTGGCTCGGTGGAAAACGTTTTGAAACTGAAGAGGGACTCAAAATCGCCGTTGTCAACTGACTCACCTCTCAGGCGGCAAGCTTCCATGCAGAGGGGTTAAAAAAGCTGGTGCAGCGGTATGAAAAATGCTTAGAAGTGAACGGCGATTATGTAGAGAAGTGAAGTAAGTTTGTACCTTACTAAATATTACAATAAAATTTGTTTCTTATGAGTATATTTTTTTTTTCTGTAACCAAACGGCCCTTACTTTTTGAACGCGCCTCGTATATACAGTGAACTCTCACTTATACGCCGCCTCATTTATGTGCCTTTTTCAGTTATACGACGATTTTAAATGGTCCCAGCACATTCCATAGCAAAATGATGATAGTATCATTCATTTATGCGTCGCTCTAAAGATATATATTATGCTCTGAATTTTTCGTAAAATGTAAAAAATTTAATTATTTTCTTTAAGAAATAAGCATTTTTCTTCACTTTCTTCTTTAATCTTTCGCCTTTATTGCTCACAGAAGGCCTTTTTCCCACACGAACTAGAGTTCGGAGAGGGACAAATATCTATTATGGATCGTTTTAAAGGGAACAGTTTGTAATTTTTCATGCTACAATTTTTGTTTTCTCTTTATCGTTGTAGTTACGTTACAGTAATTGCCAAACCGTAGTAATATGTCCCTTTTCAATAGAAACATTTTTATTCATTCTCTCATTGAAAACTATGTTGCGTTTTAGTCCTTTAAATAGGCTTGTTCACTTATACGTCTCTCTCACTTACGCACCTTTTTCTGTTGGTCTCTTGGGCCAGCGCATAAGTGAGAGTTCACTGTAAGATTACCTAAGCATTCAGGTAGCCTTCAAGAAAACAACTTGAAAACAAATGATGAAACTGCTTTATTACTACATTTTAAAATTTGTTTCACAATGAGCAGTCTACAGTACTATTTTATTTACTGCATGCTTTGACTTATTCATTTCTTACACTGAGTGAGTACGCCAACTAAATCCGCAAAAAAAGGTCTAACAAAACCAAAAGTGAATAAATTATTTTGCTGTCAAAAATCGCAAAAAAAGAAATTTAGAAAAGCCTTTTTAATAGTGGATTTGATTTTCTCCTACGGGTTTCAATGTCATACAGCAGTTAGGGAGTCTGCCAGACACATAGTCTATCATTGGAGATATTCCATCAGAACCATCCAGCAGAATTATTTTCAACTGGGGAACTGTTTTCGAGAGATATAAGTGGGTTCCGTAACTTGTTCCGATTAGGGTTGTTGGGGGGGGGGGGGAGTCTCAGACTCTATTAATTTAATTTTTTAATGGTTTTCCTGAAGAATGGAATTTTAAATTTAATTCCCTTCTAAAGTATTTTTTTAGCTCATAATAATATGTAGTTTTATTTTTGGTCATGAAGAAAAAAATTACGACAGCAATTTTTTCAGACCAAGAACATGGGGTACATTGGTTCACTTTTAGAACCCCCCCCCCCTCCAAAAAAAACTTTTGGAAGATTTAGAAAAGCAATATTGTAGTAACAGCAAAAGTGAAGTTGATCTGATTCTTGAGAAAATGTTACCCCCCCC
Organism: Uloborus plumipes; assembly: GCA_038373865.1. NCBI lineage: Eukaryota > Metazoa > Arthropoda > Arachnida > Araneae > Uloboridae > Uloborus > Uloborus plumipes. Next base: position 27,962 of record JAXGGA010010517.1, on the reverse strand, counting down.
CCCCCACACACACACATGCTCCGGAAAACCCGAAGACTTTCCTTGAGGAAAACCCCGCAGAAATTATTCGAAGAAAACCTCAAAATAAGGAGCTCTCCACACGCTCCAGAAAATCTGATTGCCAACCTTAAGGATTTCCTTGAGCATTTCCTCAAGGAAATCCATTTTTCGGTCCCAAGACGCGGCCAAAGGAATATACGAAGGCTAGTCTCTGGAGGGAAATCTCCTACCCATCCACACAGTACGCTCGGCCTTGAGGAAAACCTCAATGGAGAGGGGTCCGGAGATTCGCAGGAATATCTCAACAGAATTCACAATACACACATGGAGGATTTCCTCAATAAGGATTTCTTCGAGGCACTCCTTCGGGTTTTCCGGAGCGCATGGAGGCCTTTTAGTGGTTCTGGCGTTCCCGGATTTTCGGTCGTTAAGTTCCCGGATTTTCGGTTTATGCCTTCAGTTTCGGGCGGTTTTCTGCAGATATGGAGCCGGGCTCCCAATTAAATATTTAATATGATATATTAATTTTTCAACTTTGTTTTTTTTATGCTACACTAGGGATGCAACGATAAGCAAATTGGCCGATTACTGATTACCGATTAATCGGCTGTTGATAATCGGCCGATTAATCGGCTGAACCGATTATTGATAAGGATAATTGTTTTTCTACTACCAATTTTACCATCACTAGTTTTTATCTCTTATACAATTCCAAGTTTAGAAATAGTAAGTAATTTATTTCTGGGAGAAGATTTTTTTCCATTTTCCTAGTTTTCACAAAATAATTTCAACATTTTATCAAATTTTTTAGAACCAATTTCCATATTATTGTCAATAGTATTACATTAAAACATTATTAATTATGTTAATTGGACATAAAAATTCAAAAAAAAGGGGAGGGGGAGTCTGTGGTGAGCACTCCAATTTAGGAGTACTTTTAGTTCACATTTTTTAATGATTAGTAGCAATTTAATTCAACTTTTATTCTTTGTGAAAATTAGAGGTTTTCTATAAGCACTGTACTAAGGAGAAAACTGTTGTCACATGAAAAATGTTGTATCATTGTCCATGTATATTTATTCAAAGTAGGAGAATTCATTAAAAAAACACTTTATATCAACTGTGAGGATTATTATTACTGTTAATAAAATTATTCATCCTAGTTTCCTAGTGAAAATATACTTTGAAGAATAATATCTGAAAAATATTTTTCAGCCGATAAATCGGCCTGATTTTGCCGATTATTAATAATCGGCAAAGTGACCGATTATGGCCGATTAATCGGTGCATCCATATGCTGCACACAAAAGAATGAAAGTTAGTTATTGGATAATATTTATCAATAAAATTGTTGTGGAAGTTGTTTTCCTAAGGCAAACCAGCCTACCCCGTTCTTGAGACATGATGGTCCATTTCACAAAGTTCTGTTAAAAATGAAAAAAAAAAAAGTTAACGAATTGAATGCCTTCAAAAAAAAAAAAAACTAGGATGAGAAATATCTTGTAAAAAAACATGCAGGGCCAAAGAGAGGCCATGTCAGCCCAGTTGGTAACTAGAGCCCGGTCTTTGAGGTTTGAGGAGAAGTACAATTTTTCTTTACTTTACGCGAGAGGGGTAGGCCGGTGACCAAACTGACAAGTGGCACGTCATGGCACTCGGCAACTCTGAACCAATATTGGAAAATCAAACTGCTCGTTTCATTTTTTATTAACCCATTAATGCCTGACAGTTTTTTTCCAAAGATATTTTGTATAATGGTTACAATGTTTAATGGACAGGAAAAATAATAAAAAAAATATTATGTAAAAAATAATGTTTTTATTAAGGAAAGAAAAATCGTCCCTTAAAAGTTACGATAGACCCCAGAGGGTACATAGTTTTTAAACTAAATTTTTTTTCTGCCTACGATATAATATTAAAAAAGACATTTTATAAGAAGAAATAAAATCAGCAATTAACATAAACTGGGAAGCAGGGAATAACTTTGAAAACTTAGCTTTTTTTCTTGAGATTGTGAACGATGTCATTTTTGATGAAGATCATATTAAAACTGCTACAGAACACACTTTACAATGGTTATGTGCTGCAATCTGTTAATAACGAATTGAAACAATACCAAGGTACTAATTGAACACTATTACTTGGTTGAAATGTTCATTTTGGGGAAATTCGGACCCTTTTTTGGACCGTCCCTAAAAAGGGACGCTCGTCATTACTGGGTTATAAGATAAAAAGTTAAAAGCCGCAAAAAGCATCAACACAAGTGCCCCACTCCTCCCTACTGCTAGTGAATCATAAAATTATTACTTACTTTGTTTCGCGTGTCCAACATATGAATTTCATGAAAAAATAATCATCCAAAAATAACAATCCAATCTGACAGTTCAGACAGTCCATCGCCAATAAATATGCTGACAAATCTCATCCTTTTATACGCTTCCGTATTAGTATAAGTGTCAAATCATCCCTGTACAAAAGCAAACATAGTTAGTCGATGAAGGATTAAAATTAAATATCATCATTTGATACGCAAACTATACATTAAATCGAAAATCACTTTACATTTTTTTTTAATATCTAGGTATTCGAGGGAAAAAAAACTCGAGGTGTTAACGAGAATAAAAACCACGTGCTTGAATAACAGCACTGCAGGCACTGGCTTTGAAAAAAAATTTATTATGAGATGTTGTTGCGCAAAAATGTCATATTTTAATATCATTTGTTTAGTGGAAATCTCCTCGAATTTTCTCCTGCTTAATACAAAATTTCAAAGAAGATTTTTTAACGGTTGTTTAAAACCCCAGTTTTCCACTTTGAAAGCATGAAATTGAGTAGGCTTGCCGAAGTTTTGCAGTGATAGGAGCTAAATGAACTATTTGCATAAAGTAGGTGTTGTTCTATTTTGATTTGTCACAAAATAGCTTTTTTTTTTGCAATCTTTTGAAGAAAAATTTAAACTGTCTACTAGGAAAAATTAGTCACACGGTTCTTATGAAAAACTGAAACACACAAGTAGATCGTATTTCGTGGCAAATACCATTTTCATCTCAAAAATGTTCTTCGAAATCGTTCAAATAAAAAAATAAATCATAATGAAAATACGATTTTAAACTGGTTGTCAAATTTATAGGGTAGAGAGAGCGGGCAGGTGAATGTAGTACACTTAAGCGAATTTCCAATTTCGAAAATTCATAGCATTGTTAAAAATTGCAGTATTTTCCACATGACAATAAAAACTCTTTAAATGGTGTACTTAATGGGGGAGTTTCCGAAATTTCAAAAGTATTTTTTTCTGAAAGAGCATGCTTCAAAACGCAGGAATTGACCTTCTTTTTTTTTTTGACACACTTATATATTTTTTATGAATTATTTTAACCGGTGCGCAGATGCTATTCCGAAAAAAAAAACCATCTGCGCATGACGTCAGTGGTGCACGTAAGCACGAAATCTAATTGGTTGTAGTGAGATGACGAAGGTCGTGACGTCACCGATTCCTGTGATCGGACAACTCAAGTCAAGCAAAATGGTGTTATTATTGGAAAGAGAGCTGTTAGGTGCACCACTGACGTCACCAAAACCACGCCCCGTTTTCAAGGTAGTGTATTTAAAAAAATTAATAAAAAATAACGAAAATTAAAGTATTTTTCGGGCCCATGTTAGTTTTTTATATTATTCTATCAATTTCAATAACAAAAAGTAGTACTTTTGACTGAAGATAACTCCCCCATCATTTAAAAAAAAATGGAGACCTTTTATGGTTCTGCATCAGGTTTTATGGGGGGTTAAAACGAAAAAAAAGTGTCCTGATCCAGTGAATGAATACCCATACCCATAGGCGGCTGGTGTACAAAAAAAGTGTGGGGGAGGGGGGAGGTCAAGAGAAATGTGAGGTTGGTTGGGGGTAGAAGGCGGCAAAGTTGGTTTTTTTTTTTTTTTTCGATAAAATTTGGCTATATTAATTGTATTTTTGCTGATTAAATGACCTCTAAAAAATGCGGAATATAACCTCAGAAACCAGCCAGGCTGGCTAACATACCCTTCCCCTTATGATGCAAAGTTCCATTCTTATGAAATTACATGCAAACGTTAGAATTTTCAGCTTTTACTTTGGTGAAATAAATCAATTCATTTTGTAAAACATCATTTTTTACCCAATCATTACCTTTCAACCGTGAAAAGTGAGGGGGCAGTCGCCCCCTTTGCCCCTCTCTACGAGCCGCCAATGCCCATACCAGTGGACAAGTACAGCATTATCATTTCATTTCTTTTTTTGCAAATGTGTAGAAAGAAGTGACTTCTGCCGATTCACCTAAAAAAATTAAAAAACTTATTTTTTCAAAAAATTACAAGCTGTTAAAGTTCATTCACTGGTCGGTCTATAATACAATACACACGTTTCCATATCCTTTGAGCGTCTGCTGCTTCTTACCGAAGTGAACGCAAACATTACTTTACCCAACTCATCCACCAACCAGTCTTTAAAAAAGCATATTCTTCTAAGTTTAACAAAAATGTTAGCTGATTTTGTGACAATTTTTGCACATACACATGTAAAATTACTTACCTTTAACGAAACTTTTGAGAATGCTTCGATTTTTATAATTTTTTTACGTATGGGATTAAATTTGTTATTGCTTGCAAACAGTTTTTTGTACCCAAACCATCTCTGTTGACCTAGTTCTGCTTAAATTAATTTGCGCGAAAACTTTTTTTCGCTTGTATTTTTTGTTCCAAAGCAATAAAATAAAGAGTAAAAGCCCGGTTTCCTAGGAGTGAAATCGACGATCTCTGGCGAGGCGACAGACGCCGCCGCCTTCTGCGCATGCGCCTGAGCCGCATATTGACGTCGCTGCACGCCACGCTCCAATCAAACTGGTTCTGATTCCAGCGTGCGTCGCGCCCGGCGTCAGCGACGATTCTAGGAAACCGGGCCTTTTGACAGTGAACGGTTATCACTTCTGATGTCATTGGCATAATGTTTTTGAAACAAAAAGCTCGTAAAATTCCAAATTATGAAAATCGATTTTATTATAAATGAGTTCTATTTTTATATTAATGGTCATATACCTCGTTTCTTTCATCCAATGCAAATGGGTTTATTTATTGTGCAAATGCGATCATGAATACCTCTTTTTTAACGGAAATATAAGAGCTCTTTTGAAATAACTTGTGCATTAAATGGATTTTTATTATATTTAGCAAAGCGCCTATTTCTCCAGTATTTTTGTAGCGAACGATCATATAAATTGATATTGTAGTAAATATTGAGTGGCAGCACTGAATTTTGATGATGATTTTATTATGTTTTAGGCTTGATTATTGCTGTTAAGCATGATTTCAACCCCCCCCCCCCGCCTCCACCTGATCATACTCTGCCAGTGGTGGGTAGTTTGATTCATTCGAGATGAAATAATTTTTACAAAGCTTTTGTCGGATGTCTTTTGATCCATAAGATCAAAACTTTTATTGAAAAAGGCGCTCTTTGTAACGCGGAAACACGTGTTTGCAGTTTCCCTGTTCATTCATGTTTTTAACGTTGTTTTATTTTTCAAGTACAAAGGTACTTGTTTATATGTTTCTTCAAAACAAAGTGGATGAATTTTTAAACAAAACAAAAAGAAAATTGTGATTTATGTAAAATTATAACTTTTAAAAACATAGTGAACTCCCATCCGCAATTCTTGATTCCAAAAACTGTGGTCTGTGTAAAATTATAGCTTTTAGAAACATAGGGAACTCTTATCTGCAATTCTTGATTCCAAAAACTATGATTTGTGTAAAATTATAACTTTTAGAAACATAGTGAACTCCTATCCGCAATTCTTGATTCCAAAAACAGTTAATTTGACAGTCAAATGTTTTTTTCTTCTCACATTCTAAACTATTCACAACTCCAAAGCTTGAATACGCTACCCTGCGGTGATTTACAAAATTACCGAAAAGGGTAAAACATTGCGTTCCTTGTGAAAGGCATCGGTGGGGCAATGTTATTTTCTTTTCGCTTCATTGAATTTTTAAGAATATGGATACTGTCTGTTCGCGTATTGTGCGCCTGGCAGCCAAGAAAGCTTCCATTTGAAAAAGGGGAGATAGGTGATGCGCACTTCCCGATACCTTCAATTTTTGTTCGCTTGCTACTTCCTCGTTGCATTTCCCCCTATTCCGAGAAAGTCAGAAGAGACTTGGCGCGTGCGCAGATTCGACGGAGGTCTCGCGAAAAAATGTTAAACACTTCATTCCGAGCCAAGAGTTTTGTGGATTACCTTATAGCAAGTGAGTTTCATTTCTTCAAAAAATTCTTTGTGTACAATGCGTTTTTCGCATTAGCATCAGACTTATTATCGATCCTGGTTTTCTTAGAATTCTCGCATATATTTTAAAATTTATAGTCATTTAGAAAAGCCTTTTCTCTGACAGCTTTATTGCAGAACAGTTTATTTTTAGCCTTGTACAGAATATTAACAGAGCGCATTATTGAAAGAGAATTTTTAAAATAGTTTTCGGAGCAATTACTTTTTGTAAATATGCATCTGTAGAAATTCAAAAATTATCTTTCTGAACATATTTTAATTGAAAAAAAAGGGCGGAAAACTCGTAAAAATGAATGAGATATACAATGTGATTAGCATTAATTTCTAACCATGGGGGAGTTTCCTTCACTCAAAAGTACGACCTTTTGTTACTTAAATTTATAGAATGATATAAAAAAATAACATGGGTCCGGAAAATACTTTAATAGTTTTCCCAACAGTTTATTTTTTATTAATTTTTTTAAATACCCTATCTTGACAACGGGGCGTGGTTTTTGTGACGTCAGTGGTGCACCTAATAGCTCTCTTTCCAACAATAACACCATTTTGCTTGACTTGAGTTGTCCAATCGCAGGAATCGGTGACGTCACGACCTTCGTCATCTCACTACAACCAATTAGATTCCGCCTTACTTACACCACTGATGTCATGCGCAGATTTTTTTTTTTTTTTTTCGGAATAGCATCTGCGCATCGGTTAAAATAATTCATAAAAAATATATAATTGTGTCAAAAAATAAAAAATGGTCAATTCCTATGTTTTGAAGCATGTTCTTTCAGAAAAAAATGCTTTTGAAATTTCGGAAACTCCCCCATTCGTAATACTTCTTGATTTCTCATCGCTTTCTATTGGGTAAGAATATATCCACAAGACTTAAAAAATTCATTGCAAAAGAATAAAGAACAAAAAAAATCACACATGCGAACTTTATAGTCCAATCAATAGGTAGAGAAAAACGGGCTTCCTAACAAAAAATGGCTAGATGATATGTATTTTTTTAATTTGTAAACATGAGTGCCAACATGATAAAACCAAACGATATACCCCGGGAGAACTTTTGGGGGCGAAAAACCTCAAAAATGTATGACTTTTTGTGGTTTTTTTCAAAATATCTCAGAAATAGTAAAAGCTAGCAAAAATTGTTAAGTACAAAATTTAAAGAAGAAAGAAGATTAAATTTCCAACAACTTTCATAATTACAACTTTTTTGTAGCATATAGCAACGCGTTACAATTACAATTTCTTGAAAATTGGCAAAATAGTTTAAAAGTGGTGCTGCCATCTGTAATGTAATTCGTAAACAAAAAGTAGTTTAAGCAATAAGTAATCTCATTAGTTAGGTCTCATTTTGTGTTCATACTTATACTTCCGTAAGAGATCAATTGTTACTAAATTTTGAAAATAAACAAGAAGTTCTGTCAAGAACTAAACGAGCCTACTTTCCCGTACATCGACATCGGCATTCTAGCATCTGATCATTATTCTCTTGATTATCTGAGACTGAAAATACTGTCAAACATACCTTTTTAGCACTTAAAGCTGATTTCTAAAAGCAAATAAACCCCTCTCATCAGATGAAATAGACACGTAAAAAGTAAATAAACGCATAAATAAAGTTTGGTCGCACCTTTTAAAGAATGTAACTGTTACAGTTCTTCCGTAGAAAAATTCCTCAATTGTTTTCAAAAAAAATTAAATAAAATAAAATAAATAAATAAAAGTACAAAGTACATCAAAACACATTTTATCAAAGAAAAAAAAAAAAAACCTCGTCCGTTGATAAAATGTCTCGAATTCCACTTTTAATCCGTTGCCAGTTGTTAAATATAGATAAAGAATAAAATGCCCTCGTTAATGAAACATTTTTGTTACAAAAAAATATCGTCTGCCAAAAATAATAATAATAATAATAATAATAATAAATGAAATAAAACAAATGAATAAATAAACAAAAAATCGTCTGCACAGTCAGTCATTTTTTTTCTGAGCCTGCATTTCCGCCATGTTTGCGGAGTCGGAGTCGGAGTCAGAGTCCGCACAGAAGATTATTCAAAAAAGTACTTTACAAACATTATTTATCAAAACCATTTTCTTACAAAGTTAGTTTGAAGGAAATCCGACTTTAAGTTCAGGATCAACATTCAACTTAAATTCCCCGTAGGCGCTAACGTTAAATTTTTTTTCTGAACGGTTCAATATTGAACTAAAAATGGTTCAAAACAAAAAGCGAAATATGGGAATGAACCTCTCCGAGATCTTTCAAACAAAAAAAAGTTTATTCCATTCGGATGGTTCACTCAGAAGTTATTAGGTGGGGAAAGGTTGCTTGAGCGGTTCAATGTTAAACAAAAAAATGTTCAAATTGAAAATTTAAATACGGTAATGAAGCAAGGGCGGATCCAGAAATGTTCCAAGGGAGGGGCGATTGTTATTTTTTCCTATTTGCCTCTTTTTTTTACCACATATCCTGGTTAATACATGTTTATTACAAATGTTTCTGTCTTTAATTTCAAAAAAATTCTAGGTCAGAGCCCCGAATCCCAACCACTTCCCATAGTATCATCGAAGATCATCTAAAATTGCCCTTTTTTGAACTTCACAGTCGAAAAGCTGCTGGAGAAGAGTTCTTCAAGGGAGGGGCGATCGCCCCCATCGTCCCTCCCTTGTATCCGCCCCTGTAATGAAGTATCCTTGCCGAGATCCTTCGAACAAAAAAAAAAGTTTATTTAAATCGGACTGCTCGCTCAAAAGTTATTAGGAGTGACAGCTTGCTTGAGCGGTTCAATGTTGAACGAAAAATTGCTCAGATCGGAAATGTAAATATGGGAATGAAATATCCTTGATAAGATCTTTCGAACAAAAAAAAGTTTGTTCAAATCGGACTGTTCACTCAAAAGTTAGCATCGCGGGACAGGTTGTTTGAACGGTTCAAAGTTGAACCAAAAATTGTTCAAATCGAAAAATCAAATGTGGGAATGAGCTTTACTCTCCGGAATCTTTCCAACAAGAAAAAGTTTATTCCATTCGGATCGGATGGTTCACTCAGAAGTTATTAGGTGGGGAAAGGTTGCTTGAGCGGTTCAATGTTGAACAAAAAATTGTTCAAATCGGAAATGTAAATACGGGAATGAAGTATCCGTGATAAGATCTTTCGAACAAAAAAAAGTTTGTTCAAATCGGACTGTTCACTCAAAAGTTAGCATCGCGGGACAGGTTGTTTGAACGGTTCAAAGTTGAACCAAAAATTGTTCAAATCGAAAAATCAAATATGGGAATGAGCTGTACTCGCCGAGATCTTTCCAACAAAAAAAAGTTTGTCCAAATCGGAATGTTCATTCAAAAGTTATTAGGGGGGGGGGGGACAGACAGACCGACCGACCGACACAAATTCCCCATCTCAATACCCTACTCTCAAATTTTTAATTTTTCGATATTCTTTTTACCTTTTTATTTTTTTAACTTGGCGGTATATTTTTCACTTGGCGATATTTTTTTAACTTGGCGATATTTTTTGGACTTGGTGATATTTTTTCGATGCATTAAGCTACTTTTAATACTTTTTCGTCTTTCTTTTATTTTTAACGGGAAAGTAGGCTAAAAAGAACTTTTTCTTTCATTATTCGTCTGACAAAGCATAAATCGAATAAATTCAGCAAGCTGGGTTTTTTTTTGCTGAGAAATGGAGATACTATATTTTTTCTTAGTATTTTTTCCCACCTTTATTGCAAGCTATTCATGCAATTAGACTAGTTGCATATTCGTATGAAATCTTTTGTTTTGTATTTGTTTCGCCTATGGATTTGCTTGGAGTTCGTTCATGGCTCGCCATTATGGTTGCTTTCTTTGAGACAACTCATTTCACCCGTATTCCTCTACTTAAGCATATTAAATTTAGAAATAATATCTTCAATACTTTGTTGTTAGGGTTATAAATTACGCCTTTACCTTTAAGATAATTTTTCTTAATTTATATTTAAATACAAATGCAAATGTGACAACCAGCAACAGGCTCTGGACCCAACTGGGCTGATCCTAGTCAAATTATAGACCCCAATGAAGATCAATGGCCCTCTTAAAACTATCTACTCCTTTTCTCCTTACCACCTCTTCAGATAAACTATTCCAAGTTCCCACTACCCTGCTAAAATAGTAATTTTTGCGAATTTCCAGGTTAGCCTGAGATTTAAACAGCTTTAAAAAACAATGACCCCCTTGTCTTGCAAAAATCTAACCCTGTATCATCATTCATTTAATAAATTTAAACAACTGAATCATGTCCCCTCTGATTCTCCTTTGCTCAAGACTATATACATATTAAGCATTCTAAGTCTGAAATCATAGTCTAAATTAAAAAACCCATTTATTAACCTTGTAGCCCTCCTTTGTACTCTTTCCAATAAATTAATATACTAGTAAAGAAACTAGTAAGAAATGACAGCAAAAGGGACTTCTAAAAAAAATGAATAAAACACTAGAATACTGAAATGCAAAAGAATTGAAGTTAAATGAAACTATTTCTATCTCTTGGATTAGCATGTAGGGGGGAGCAAGACGAGGTTCTTTCCCTGGATGGCAACTTTCTCGGGGGGACAAATTCACCCGACTTCCGTGTGTGTGTTTTTTCTTAGAAACTTGTTATAAAATCTGCAACGAAGATGAAGTAAGGGCAGTAGTTTTAAGGATAAGACTTAGAAAAAGTAAAAATACGGCAGTCAGAAGCAAATGCCTTGTGAAACCAAACTGCAAAGACTGCTGTATTTGCATTAAATGAAATTGTCCAAGAAAAAGAAGTTAAAAAAAAAACTTTAAATGTTGATTGAACTTTTTGTTGACATAGCAAAATGCATTTAAGACTAATAAGTTTCAAGTTGGAATTCAACTTCATACTTCTAGTCTCAATAAGTAATGATTGAAGAATTTGTTTAAGTTTTACGAGAAAAGTTCAATGGAAATATTACCAATGTTAATATTTAATTTTTATTTCAAAAAAGCTTGTTTTTTTTTTTTTTTTTTTGTAGACCATCAAAATGTGGTACGGAAAGTACTCTTCAGCTGTTCTGCTTTACAATTCCAAGTAGATGGTAAGTTTGCAATTTAATTTTGCTTTTGTTTGTGTAAGAAAGAGTTCAATGAAAGACAGCAAAAGTTATTAAAAGAAATTCATTTATTATACACCAAAAATAAATTAACACACGAATTAAGTATTTCACAAAGGAGAATTTCATGCTACATTTCAACAATAAAAAAAGAAAATTACAAAATCAGATCCACTTTTTAACTAAAAAAAATTTAGTTATAACCATAGATGAAGTAAACAATAGCCACTGAACTAAAAATATATAATAGCCAAGAATATTAAAAACTCATTTATACCTGGTTATTAGAATATTACGATAAAAAAATAGAACCCTGAGATTAAAGAGCGAAATTGGAATGCAAATGCTGAGGTATATAACTCCACTGTGATTTTTTAAAACACAATTGTAATAATTTTCAGTCGTTAAAGCAAACTAATTCAATGTAAAACTGATGGTAGCATACATTATTATAGCAAGTTAAATTTTGCATGTTAAAGTCAAAATTTTAACAAAGATATAACTTAACAGATTTCTTTTTTTTTTTACTCTCTTCCAATTCATATTATGAAGTCGTAAATTTTAAGGCGGAAAACTATGCCGGACTCAATTTAACCAAGAAAAATTAATTGTAAAAAGTAATTGAATTTGCTATCAATTCTCTTCGGAAAATATGGGATTTTCAATACAACAAGTTAAAGCGGGAACTAATTATTATTATTTTTTAACAATAAATTTAAACTAATTTAAAGAATGCATTTTTAACACTTGTGAACAGATGTCTTAAAATATTTCAGAAGCAATTTGGAAGATCTTATTCATGACATAATATTTTCTGAAGTATTTTTTTGTAAAACTGAAAGTAAACAACAGAAAATTGAAAGATGATAACGAACTGCTTATTTCCTTCAGTTGTGCAGGATATGTGATTGTACACAAGAAATTACATGGGTGTATAAAAATTAAGAGTCTTTTCTGTTACTTCCACATAATTTAAAATGAAAATAATAAATTAAATGATCTACTTCTTGGCACATACGCTGGAAACACATGATCACTTGAGGCAGTGGGGAGCGAAGGGAAGCAAGTGTGTTTCAAGTTTTTAGTAAAATGAGTGCAAAATTTAAACACTAGGGAATCTTTCATTGTGTTTTTTTCTAAACATAAGCGATTCGAAGGGGGCCTCCCAAAAATTGGGCACTGCACTGGGACCTCCCAAAAATTTTCCCCATTCGACAAATTCGGACTGACAATTCAGGGATATTATTGCTATAATTTTTTGCAAAATTCCGAATATAATATATATATTGTGTTTGTAGCTGCAATCTTCCTTTTTTATACACATTTATTATGTTTGAAAATAGGGAGACCCAATTAAAAAAAATTAAAATTTAATTCAGTCGTTGCATAAACGTGTCAACTGATCAACATGATTTAATTAGTAAATTTTAATTAAAATGCAATATTTTATGATGTGTCATGATGTCAATATATTTTAATTTGTATTATGTAGATAACAACAATTGATAAATTATCCAATTAATCGTTTTGACGATTCCAAATACACTCCCGTTGTTGTTTATCAAAGTTCAAATATTTGTCAATCATCTGAAGAAAAAATTTAAAATGCCGTTTTTTTCTTGTGATTTTTTTAGTCATATCTATTATCTTTACTCATGAAGTAACGGTATAAGGTATGTGTATGCTCGTATTTTATCATTCGACAAATTTCTGAATTTCTTTCGCAAATTGAGAATTTTCCCCCTCCATAAAATTTAAGCTTGGGCACCCCTATTTCTAAATCATGCCCAAATCTATGTTGGCAAGTTTCATTGTAACGACTGAATGTGTGTGTGTGTGTGTGTACCGTGCATAACACATTTAGTCGTAGAATGTTCAAATTTAGTACATACAATACCATTTCAAGCCATTTCGCTAATAAAGTTGCTATCTACACAGCATATCTTAATAGGTCCACAAATATTTCGTGTTATTTGCAGAGCTGCCAGCTGCTATGAAAAATTTGTAGTTCCTACGAACTACAGCCTGCAACTACGACACTACGCAAACTTGTCCAAGCATACAATTTTCTTTTTTCTTTGTAGTTCCAAGAAACATTTCAACCAGTAGGGATAAAACCCAGATTATAACCATTTATATAACAGTGCTTTTGTGCTGAATAAGGTTAAAAAATGTTTATAAGCAAACAAAATTAATTTATCATAATAAATGATTTAAAAAGAGAAATAAGACTGAGCTTCTCCAAATTTCATAGGTTTATCCAGCCCCGACTATTTACTCTGGCTATCTCCTTGTCTTTATTTTTGCCACTCATTCGCTTCCCACTGCCTCAACTGTTTTTAAGTTCTTGAGATTCTTTGGTTAATTTGAATATGATGAACACCACAAACATCTCTATTCTTTTGATGGAAAAAAAAATTTTACAAAATAGATTTTTCTAGATTACCAGAAATATTGATTCATTTCAACACAAATGAGAATTAATTCCACAAAAAGGCATCTCAGTGGAAAGTAAAAGAATACTGGACTAAACAATGATTGAATAAAACACAAAATACATTTTCAACGAACAAGTCATTCAAAACAAAAGCAACAAAATAATAGATGCGTAACAAAGACATACAAGGTAGATTTCTTTACAAAATAAAAGCAAACATGTGTTGCATAAGATAAAAGCGACATTTAAAAATAAAAACAATTTGCATAACTTATACCTACAGATCCTGTCATGTATTATTTTACTTTGTAAACAAGTACAATCTCAAGAAATGTCATTGCAATAACTTTTCAGATAAAATCTCAAAGAGTTAAATTAAAGATGCACTGTAGTTGAGTCTTGATAAATTGAAGCCTTATGACTGGAAGTTTTCATTAGGTCCCAAACTCTTTAGAAGACTGAGAACTTTTTGTAACTTGAAGCTTTTGCCAGTCCCTTGGGACTTAGTTATCAAAACTCGACTGTATCTCATCAATGATAAAAAAAAAAATAAGTAGCATACCTAAAGCATATTGTAGGACATTTATAACAAACTTTAAATGTGGTAAATAAGTTTCAATACCATTACCACTGATTAGCCCATGCTTAAATAAAAATTTAAAATGTTTAAATATGAGGTTCATTAAATGATAATACATATTTATAATTTATTAAATATCAAAAGTTTTTAGCTCAAAATTAATTTAATTTAACTTAAATGAGATTCATATTGATTTAATGTGTTAGCACAGATCAGAAATTAAAAGAAAACATAGCTGTCAGATGTGTTTGACAAAAAAAAAACTGACAATAAAAATGAAAGGTATAGCTGCTCAATTTTTAACTAGTTTCCAGTTTTCTTAATAAACTTTTGTATACTTTTTTTGCATTCCAGAATTATTAAATGAATTGATAAAAAATGCTTTTCATTGTATGGGTTAAGTATTGATACTTCTGCATTCAACTCAATTTAAAGTAATTAAAAATAAAAATTATATTTTTCAGTTATCTCCTGGTAGCAATAATAAGTTATAGCTGTAAAAACTCCAACTTATATAATGGTCTCCTGAAAATATAGGATCATTATGTAGTGTAATATAATGTTTCTATTTTCCATGATACTATTTTAACAATAAAGCAGAATTAATCACTTATTAAAAGTAAATATTGCAAAATCATTTACACAGGCAAATTAAGAATAAATGCATTTAAAACACAAAATAATAGAGTTTTTGATGGTAATAAAAATTTGTTCCATCCATAAAATGTTGTTATTGAAAATCATACTCTTAGCATTAGTTAATTCTCGAGTGTTAACAAGACCTTATTGAGCACTTGAGATTCAATTACCTTATAATGAATACAGTCGACGCTCCCTGTAACGACCGTCTCCCTCCTACAGAAAACGGTCTTTATAACGACCGTCTCTGTCCTACAGAAAACGGTCTTTATAACGACCGTCGACCGTCTCCGTCCTACAGAAAAAGGTCTTTATAAGGAGTGGTCGCTGTAAGAGGTAGAACATAGAGTATATTGGGATACAGTTGGGGGTTTTCTCACCGTTCGTTATATTAGGATGGTCTTTATAATGTGTGGTCGTTATAACGAGCGTCGACTGTATTTGAAGATCATAAGTGAATATTTAGAGACCATAAGCATAGTAAGCATTTGTTATAACCAGGTAACCAATAGAAAAAAAGAGCACAAGAAACCATAGTATTTTTGGCACAAAGACAAGCACCAAATGAATAGTGTAAAAGCTTCAGATTTGGCACAAGAAATTTCCTAAAAAACATTTAATGCAATAACTATGCTTAACTTCTTTGCATTGAGAATGAGTAAGGGAGAACATCTTTTAAAATAGAAACGTCAGCTTCATTAAAAGACTACATTCTAATGTATGAAATTCATGTAATAGTAATGAAGACAAGCATGATTAACCCATTAATGCCTGACATTTTTTTTCCAAAGATATTTTGTTTACTGGTTACAAACAGTGTTTAATGGACGGGAAAAATAAAAAAAAAATATTACGTAAAAAATATCTTTTTTTTGTTACGGAAATAAAAGTCGTCCCTTAAAAGTTACGATAGACCCCAGAGGGTACATACTTCTTTTACTAAAATGTTTTTCTGCCTACGATATAATATTTAAAAAGACATTTTATAAGAAGAAATAAAATCAGCAATTAACATAAACTGGGAAGCTGGGAATAACTTTGAAAACTTGGCTTTTTTTCTTGAGATTGTGAACGATGTATTTTTTGATAAAGATCATATTAAAACTGCTACAGAACACACTTTACAATGGTTACGTGCTGCAATCTGTTAATAACGAATTGAAACAATACCAAAATACTAATTGAACACTATTATTTGGTTGAAATGTTTATTTTGGGGAAATTCAGACCCCTTTTTGGACCGTCCCTAAAAAGAGACGCTAGGCATTAATGGGTTAATAAAATACAGAATTGAAAACTGCACTGAATTATTCAACAATTGTTGAGCCTCCCTGTTAAGATTCTATGGAAGAAAATTTTTATGAAAAAATACACATTCCTTTAATTGTATTTAAAATATTTTCATATAAGGGAAAAAGGGAGTAACAAATTTCTCTCTCTCTCTCCCTTCCCCCTATGCTAACTATTCTACTTGATTGTGCCCTTTGGTACAAAGTGAAAAGTCTTCACTTAAAAATAAAGATTCTTATTTTAACACACACAAAAAAGAAAAAGGAACCACTGAACAGCAAAATGGATGTTTTGTACACCACATATAAATCAAATGAAATGTATTTCTTAAAAGATAGATTCAATTGTGAGGTGAAAATTTGCTTTTATAATTTTTATTTCTTAAGCATTAAAATTAGATTTAACAAACTAACGATTGACTTCTGAATAAGTAATCATTAACTCTAATGTAAGAATTAAAAAAAGAAACATTTTTTAAATTAGTATATAATTTTGTATATACTCAACAGCTACAAGAAATCTCCGTTGATCCTATTAATATTCCACACCTGGATATGTTGTGCTTTTCTATTGTCTCCAAAAAAATTTAGATTTTTTAAAAATGTTTTTGTAAACTTGAGGCAAGAGAGGTAAATTTCCCCCGGGAGGCCTAATGGTCTTCATTGGGGTCTATAATTTGACTAGGACCAGTCCAGCTGGGCCCAGAGCCTGTTGCTGGTCGTCACATTTGTATTCTGATCTTAATAAATGAACAAAATTGATTAATTTTCCATTCATCTAAATTCACTGCAGTCTAAGCAGCGACTTCAGATAATTTCATCAAAAAACAATAGAAAGATTTTTAAGTTTTTTTTTTTTTTTATAATTCTAAAAGAGCTGGTAAGGTAATAATCCTTTGTTGCCTTTATTAAAAAAGTCACCCTAATATATATTTTTTAACATGTGCATACATGTTTTATAAATGTACATTATTTTCTTTTCAATCCGCTTGGTTATGCTGCATTTTGAGATATGAAAGGGCAAGTGAATAAAGGTTGTTATATGTGACATTTGAATTTCACCGATTTTCACAAATTCAAATTATACAAATAGAAATACAAATGTGGCGACCAGCAGCAGGCTCTGGGCCCAACTTGGCTGGTCCTAGTCAAATTAAAGACCCCAATGAAGATCAATGGCCCTCTTAAAGCCATCTACTCCATTGCTCTTTACCGCCTCTTCCGGTAAGCTGTTCCAAGTTCCCACTACCCTGCTAAAATAGTAATTTTTTCGAATTTCAAGATTAGCCTGAGATTTAAACAGCTTAAAACAATGACCCCTTGTCCTGCTTTCCGTGCGAAAATCTAACCCCGTAACATCATTCATTTTAATAAATTTAAATAACTGAATCATGTCCCCTCTGGCTCTCCTTCGCTCAAGACTATACATATTAAGCATTCTAAGTCTGGAATCATAGTCTAAATTAGAAAACCCATTTATTAACCTTGTAGCCCTTCTTTGTACCCTTTCCAATAACTTAATGTCTTTCTTCAGATAAGGAGACCAAAACTGAACAGCATACTCCAAATGAGGTCTTACCAAACTTCTATAGTCTAAATTAGTGTGTGTTCAATTGTATTACCTCACAAACACAATTGAAGGAGGGTGATATGTGACAATTTTTTCAATTTCTACAAAAAGCTTTCAAAAAAAAGAAAAAAAATTATCTTAACACCTTCATCCATGGTAAAAAGTAAGTAAAACAAAAATTGTCACATATCACATTTATCCATTTGCCCCTTCATATATTATGCCCTTTTGTTGTCTTCTAACAAGTAAGATATAATGAAAAAATATTGTGCTTCCAAATATTCTTAAGCGAAAGTAAAAACTGAGGCTTGGTGCAATCCAATCGCATAGAGAAGGAAGACTTAAGAAGACGCTTGAAGAAGATATATTATTCTATCAGGTTCAATGATAACTTAAAGGGCTCTTCAACACTTTTCAGTAATTAGCTTAAAAATAGGTACTCAAAACACCTCAGATGGGACGACCATCTAGCTTTGTTGTTAAGACTTCCTTTATAGTAGTAAAGAGAAAATGTCATGGACAACAATATAAAAAAAACAGGATTAAAACTTATGATAAAATTAAGAGAGAGAGAGAGGTTTTAAAGATTTTTCTACAGGAGTGTCGTAACCCCTTAAGTGTTTTGCTTTTCTCTCATTTGCCCAAATGCCGCTAGGACACTATATTTTTCAACACAATTCTGTCGATTTTCCCATGATTATCAAAGTTATATAATTTACCGTGCTTTCAGTCAATTGCCATAGTTTTCCAGTGAAGTATTGATTGGAAAACTACTGCAAATCAACTTCACAGTTGGACAAATTAACTCGAGTTAAGTTAAAATGATATCGTTAAAAACAAATTAATAAATACAACACCTGCAAGAATTTCGACTACACATTTCAGCAGATGCAATTGATTTGAGCACAAAATTATTTGTTAAAAGTGTGATTATCTTGGACAAAATTATGACCAAAAACAAAGCAGTTAAACGGCTTAACTGTGAATATTGAAGTAAAGGAAATTGCCATTATGAAATATTTGACATGGTCCATACATAGAAGAAAACATATTACCAACACAATCTGATGAAACAACAAGTATGACAAACACAAAGCTTAGAAATTGAAAGAAAACATGTTCCATAAAAAGGAAATAAAATAAATACCATTATAGATTGAAAACAAAAGTAATAATAATGAGGTAACTATGTGTCAAATCTTGCTTTGACACATTGAAGTGTATGCCTTAAAATAAATTACTTCATGATAAAAATGTCACTGCTACTTTGATGAAAAAAAAAATCAACAATAAAACGCAATTCATTGCAATGATGAGTCTGTTGGGATGAAAGTACATACACGAAATGACATTAATAATAAACATGCCATATGTCAAGTCCATATCACAGGATCTTAAGTCACCACAAATACTTTGAAAATAGTGGGCAAGTTATCTTTATCGTTCAGAGCTTTATCACAGCATAAATAGAAGGATTTCAGTTATGATTATTGGTGCATATTCTGGAGTATATGCTGGGAGTTTGTTTCTATCAATACAGCTGTCTGAATTCTGAGTGTACTTGATGAACAATCGAGGAAGTGTCTGTGTATATAGGATTGATGCCTTGCTTCTAAGCAGTACTGGCTAATCTTGGCTGTCGCATTAATTCATTATTTTTTGGAGAAACTGTAAAATATGAAATATCTACTCATATTAAACATTATTCCTTTTACAGAACAAATAAAGTAACATTTTTAAGGAATCAAATCAAGTGAATAGGATCAAAAGCATAATAATCAAAAAGATTTTGTATGTAGTTGTTTAAGCAGTTAACACCCCAATGATCTATTTATAGATCACACCTTTTTTCAGACTGCTCACTGAAATCTATACCTTTTTATCACTTCTTATTCTTGTTGGATGGTTTCCTATTGAACCAATTTCCAATAGGAAATCAGGCAATAAGAATAAGAAATGATAAAAAGGTTTTTAGTGAGGAGTCTAAAAAGAAGTGTGATCTGTAAATAGATAGCTGGGGGGTTAGTTTCTGCAAGAAATGATATGTAAAACATAAATCAATTACAGTTTCGCATAAAAGATGAATCTGTAAGACAGCTCAAACTTTTTGAATATAATTCTAGCAGAGCTCAGTTTTGCACCAAGAATAACCCTTAAGTATGTTATTTATGCTACCTATTGTAATTCATAGTAACTTTATTTGAATAATACTGCATAGTCCGATTCCAAAGAGCAAAAATAGTTTCCGCGTCTGAATCGGGATACCCGAACAGAAAGGGCCTAACTATATGCTCACTGTTAAGCCATTTGTCCATATTCACAGATGTCAGATCAAGTTTTTCGGTGAAATCTACATGGGCGATGCCGAGACGACTCGCCAGAGTTCCCGTGATGTGGACATCATCAATCCAGAAATAGGGTACTTTGGAAGACAGGAGATACAACTTGAACACTACATCGGGACTCATCAACACTCCCCAACCGGAACAGTACGTCGGATACTTTCGAAACGGATACTCACTGAAGCTCACGCGCCATTTGCTGCGCTGGCTGCGTTTCACATGAGGCGAGTGCACCAGATAACACATGATGAGGTTTGCCACACCACCAGTCTGGCCAAAGGTGTCTTTGAGAAAAGAAGTCAGCTGAAATATGTCGACAAAGATGTCGTCGTCGCTCTTGAAGACGAATCGGGCCTGGCGACAGAAGTAAGTGACCCACTTCAGACCCATGACGTGCTTGTAGGTGAGATTGCGATAGCTGTCTTCGAAGGTTCCCTGCACGATGTCATGGTAGATGTCATTCTCTTCTTGGATTCGACGCTGCACCTCGAAATCTGCAACAGTGCCAAGCAGGAAGACAACTCGCATCGGGTCATGGATTAAGTTGTTTTCACTGCCCCAAGTTTCCCTACATAGAAAATGAAGATATTAAAATACATTATCATATAAGCAGTGATACATTCAAAAGAAATTATTGGTGTACAACATTATTGAAAAAGTTTTCCATAGATGAAACTTGAACTTGTTATGTACAGAAATATGAGAGTTCAATTGTCACCTTGTCCTCCCATCCTAAAAGAAAATTTTAGCAGAAAATACGCTTTTGGTTTTTTTTGTACCACTCACACAAAAAAAAGGTGCACCACCAGTCAGTCGCACCACTTTTTGCACATTAATTCAAAGTTTTAGTTGCAAACATTTTATCTTAATTAAAGGATTGACACAAATTAGGGAACTAACGTCTTTAAAGTTAGTGTTTTTAATGCGTTTTCAACACAAAACATGCTGCAAGTTTTCAAGAGAAAGCTAAAATAACGAATTCAAAGTGAAATCATAAATTGGGAAACCATTTGGTGAAAACATAATTTTCTCATGGTTTGTCCCCAAAATCGAAACTTTTGTCTAAGGAGACTTTTCAAGAATAAAATGAGCTTTTTCAAGGAACACACACACATTTAAGGCTATGTGACAGCATGAACTTTTTTCACAATATGATAAAATAAAAAGCGTTGATTCCAGTTCCAGTTCATAAAAATATAAACATAACCCTTTACTCTATACTATAAAAGCTTCAAAATCAAAGTTTAAAATAGTATGTGAGCAGTTAAGATCACTGACAGCAAAAGAGTATTTAAAAAAATAAAGCAATATAAAATACAATAAGTAGTTTAAAAGTAAATTTTAAAAGTAATTACTTTCAAAAGTAATTTCAAAATTCATTTTCAAGTTTTGCTGTGACTGAAATTAGGAAAGATATGATGAAATATTTTCTGAATGTTTGTTTACTAAAGCAAACATTGCGAACCATGATTTTTGATGTACATTAGTTAACAATTTGGCATCTAATAAATTGTTCTTAGTCCCATGCAGTTTAAGAAAGCCAGTTTTGAACCTGCAGATTTAGCAAATAATGGTGCAAATTGATGTGGTCAAATATTTAAGAACTTAAATCAAATTAATAAAATTCTCAATAAATAAACTGAAAATAAATAATAAACTTCTTTAAGATAGCATATGTTAAAAAAGCTCCGAACTATTACAGTAATGGAAAAATATATTAGATGCAAAAAGACTCACAAAAGCTGCAAGCAATATTTGTCGATGATATATCTCAATTTTGGGCAATGTACCTAAGGTTAAGATTTTCAGAATTAAGAGAAATTATTTGAAAATTCAGTTATGTGGAATCTTAAATAAGGCACTTTTAGTACACTAAACTTGACTCTAGTTTCTGAAAGAAGTTTTACAAAACAATTGGATTTTTCGAACGAGCGGGGTGGGGGGCGGGATCAGAGTTTTGTAGTAATATTAATAAAGCCAGAAAATCTTTTAAAAACAACAAGAGGGAAAAAAAAATTAATGCACCTTTTAAGTCACAAAATTCAAGAACTAAAGACACATTTTGACTGTTTTAAGGGTTTCATTTTTAAGTGTATAGTTTGTTTGTGTAATGTTTTTGGAGGGTTTTTTTTTTTTTTTTGGAACTCATCACAACATTTTATGCAATTTTTTATTGCTGCATGCTACAATTTTTTGCCAGAACTCCTGCTTCTCCTCTTTGTATTTATGGGTCATAATGATAGAAAGAGTTCCAGAAAAATTCAGAAAGCTTCAGTTTCTGTGAAAACTGCCAATTTAAATAAAGATTTCTTTGGATATATGAATGTATAAATAGGTGCAGGCAGTGACATTTGTAATGCGCCTGAAGTGTTTCACACATTAAAAGTCGAAAATGCAAAGCATATTTTCAGTCTGTATTACAAATTAAAATCCAGAAAGCACACAATTGTAGATTAAAAAACATTGTATTTGATTTTTTTTTTCAAATTCAAAATGTTAAACATCCTAGAGGTTAAAATATAAAATGGTATACATTTTTTCCCCTTCCCTGCCATCTTACACCCCAGCCTTAGAAAGTTAAGCTTTTCTATGGAAAAGATTACTGTTACTGGTTTTGTTATATTCACTCCTTTAATTTCAAAATGAGTTTCACTAAAGATTCAAAGTTTATTTTATGCCTTGAAAAAAACTAGCATCATCTCTGGAGTAGATTAAATAGCAGAATGCAGCAACAAGGATGACAAATTTTGCAAAAGTACAATCGAACTTTCTCATATTAAACATGTCCTACTTTTTGGAAATGGCAAATACCATTTTTTTTTTTTTCAATTTCCAACACTTTATAGACATTATTTTGACTTTTATTGCCATTATTTTGAGGGCAACGAAGCATTATACTTATCATTAATATTTTTCAGGGGAGGGGGTTGCAACAAGGTGCTAAGTTAAGTACATT
The DNA here is from genome assembly GCA_038373865.1 of Uloborus plumipes. Lineage (NCBI taxonomy): Eukaryota > Metazoa > Arthropoda > Arachnida > Araneae > Uloboridae > Uloborus > Uloborus plumipes. The sequence continues at coordinate 4,742 of JAXGGA010010517.1, read as the reverse complement.
TGGAGATGGTTGGGATACTTATGGGAGGTATTTCCGCTTGAAGTTTTTAAAAAAATCATGAAAAACTATCTCATTTTCTGGAGGTTTGTCTTACAATTTTTTCACTTACTTTTCACTTTAAAACCAAAATATTGGCCTCACTTCTATGAGCCTCAGGTAAGAGAAAAAAATGCACGCTGCAAAAAAAGCTCGGAAGGCATTGCATATTGCATTTGAGTCACACCAGACATTCTACGTTCAGATAACTAATATTTGGAATGAAATTCAGTCTGAATCAACTACTTGTAGATATACAAAATGGTTAGTGCAAAACATTATTAAATTTATATTAACCCATTAATGCCTAGCGTCCCTTTTAGGGACGGTCCAAAAAAGGGTCTGAATTTCCCCAAAATGAACATTTCAACCAAATAATAGTGTTCAATTAGTACCTTGGTATTGTTTCAATTCGTTATTAACAGATTGCAGCACATAACCATTGTAAAGTGTGTTCTGTAGCAGTTTTAATATGATCTTTATCAAAACTGACATCGTTCACAATCTCAAGAAAAAAACCTAAGTTTTCAAAGTTATTCCCAGCTTCCCAGTTTATGTTAATTGCTGATTTTATTTCTTCTTATAAAATGTCTTTTTAAATATTATATCGTAGGCAGAAAAAAATTTTAGTAAAAAAAGTATGTACCCTCTGGGGTCTATCGTAACTTTTAAGGGACGATTTTTCTTTCCTTAATAAAAAAATTATTTTTTACATAATATTTTTTTAATTATTTTTCCTGTCCATTAAACACTGTTTGTAACCAGTATACAAAATATCTTTGGAAAAAAAATGTCAGGCATTAATGGGTTAATACTTCAAATGAAATTAAGTCTGAATCAACTACTTGTAAAAATATAAAATGATTAGTGTAAAACATTATTAAATTTACATTAAATAACTGAAATGAAAAATAACAAACGCAGAATGAACATTTTTGGTTCTTACACTGAAAAATAATTACCTAATCACTTGTCTCTTGCGAAAATTAGTGGGAGCAGAATGGACGAATACCATTAAGAAGACATCTTTTTCTCCATCGCAACGTTTGTTATTGATGAGGAAATGAAACTCAGGTAAATCTATTAGCCATTCCATATCATTCTTTCCTGGAAGAGAATAAAATATTTTGACAAACAGAGGAATTAATACTGTGGTTAGATGCATGCCATAAGCTTAAAATTTTACATTTCTTGTTGATGAAATACAAATATATGAACAGTCAACTTTTCTTATTCTCTGACCCAAAATCTGCTAAGATCTGAGATGTAAAAATTGTTGCAAAGAAAATGCATTAGTATGTAATTCATGTCAACACTAATTCTGACACTGGAAAGTCTAAAAATTCAGTGTTAAATCGAATATTAACAAACAATAATAATAATACTACTAATGATAAAAATTAAGTATAAAATAAGCTTATTTAGAGAAGTATAGGCTAAAGAAACTTCCAACTTCCAAAGAGATTAAAATATTTTTAGGATGCAAAAGGATTGAAATTTAAATTTCAAGCACGATATGAAAAATAGGCGAAGCACGTTGTTGACATGCTTCCAAAACATAGGCTTTACTATACTACATTGCAAGATTTCTTGACAAAAACAGCGTGACGTCAGCGTTACGTTAGCCTATGATAGAGCCGCTATATAGACAGGCCGACACACCAAGTTTCACCACTTTGCATCAACTCACTTACTTTTACTTTCATTTTTCATTGTTACGGTGCTAGGGTTACCAGAGCAAAATTTCAGTACATTGCCAAACTTTGTTAAATTCACGTGAAAAGTTACGAAAAAGTCATAACTCGCCAGAAATAACAACCCTCAAACATGCGCTGGATCCAAAGCGGTCAAACTTAATCTTGATGCGTCGGCTCGTCTATATAGGGGCCTTAGCCTGTGAAAAACGAGCCAGATAAAATGTCACAGCCTACTTGGCGAATTAGAGGAGATAGCTGACTGCTTGTGAGCTCTTATTGGCTCCACCCGTAGTGACGTTCAGTGTCAACTTAAGTTGCTGTTTAGTGTAATAAGATTTTTTTTTTAATCAGTTCAACTTTTTAGCAATAGTCTTTAAATATATATTATTTTTTATGTGACAAAAAGATTTTAGCCAGAAAACTATTACAGTGAGATGAAATTCCTCACAATATACAATTGGAGCCTCAAGGGTTTTTTAAAAATTCATTAAAAATCCATCGTCTTATAAAATTTGCCGAAGCGGAGTTTTTGAGCTTTGTTCTCTTTACAGTATCTAATAGTCAAAGCAAGAATATTTAACCCATTTATGCCCAGAAACCTAAAAACGGGACGCTTGTTAGCTACTGGAGACAAAAACCTGTAATGGGTATATCATTTTTGTTCAGCAGTTTTTCACAAGTTAAATAGTCCTTCTTGAGAAAACCAGATGGAACCACTATTTGGACATCAGAGTTTATTTATTGACAGCTATTTTCAGACAAATCAGTCAAGCAACGATCCAGCATGGGTAGCCGCAGAAAGTAAGTTTTTTATGCAAACTTATTTTTCATAAAATTAAACGATTTTAAAATGATTTGCTTAAAATTGATCACATATGATTTCTGTAATATTACTTTGCAAAAGTAAAGTCAAGTAAGGTCGTATTTTGCTCACATATCTGCAAAATATCCCATAAACAGGACGTTAAATAACTTAACAAAAACGGCAATGGCGAACTATTTTAAGCCTAAAATGTATGTAAACCATTCCAAGTAAGAGTTTTAAGCAGATACAAAACGAAAAAAATTGTTGAAAAAAACTTGGGCATAAATGGATTAATAGGTTAATACTTCCCTATTGTTACGAATAATAAAAATGATAGGGAGAAATAAATTGTAGAGCAGAAGAGTGGAATATTTGGCTGAAAAATAGGAGACATTCACCAAAATTGGTATCGGTGGCAAGTCTTGAATAAGTAAGGAACAGTTTATGAAGTTCTGACATCGTTGCACATCGAAAAATTATTTTCCAATTAGAAAAACCTTTTGACCGCTTTTAAAAATGAAACTTTCCATCCATTATTTTCATTCAAATTCATTATGTGCTCGTGGCCCGGTGCAAATTAGGGAAATTTCATTGTTCTCGCAGCAGAATGTGGAGATGTTTGACATCCTATGAGCGACTTATGCGAGATTTTTAAAACGCAACATTTTTTTTTTTTCGGCGCAAGCTAGCGCAAAATAATTTATTGTTTCTGGAGCAGAATGTAGAAGATTTTAAAGCCTGAGCAGTTCAGTGCAATTGGAGCAAACTTTCTTAACAGAAAGCTTTTAAGAACCCGCTTCTACCCTTTGGAGCCGGGAATTTTTCTAAGATTTCATGCCCCCTTACTGGGGGATTACAGCTTTGTATTCGAACCTCGAAGTCATAAAACCTAAGTGTTTGCCGTTGCACCTTCCCGTCTTCTGAGGAAAAAATATCTGAGATTCAACAGCTGTACCGTCCAGTCTCGAAAGGAAAACCTCTATACGAATAGCCCGGATTCCGTTTGTTGAAATAGGGGTGAGGCAACCGGTTCTCGTTGCAGGTAACTCACCTTAGTTAGGCCGTTTCATTGCCGATATTTCTCATTAGCGTTGAACCAATCTAAGAATTTCTCCTATCCAGGGCCTGATTATTGAATAGGCCAACTAGGCCCAGGGCCTGATTACTGAATAGGCCATGGCCTATTGCCCCCACAATTTAGGGGCCCCCAAATGACTAAAATTGCTGTAGTCAATGCCTAAAATTGTAAAGCGTCAGTACAGGGGGGCCCAAAAAAGTATTTGGCCTAGGGCCCCATGATATCTTAATCGGGCCCTGACTAGGCCGCGGCATAGGGCCCGCACAATTAAGGGGTCTTAAATGGCGAAAATTGCTCTAGTCAATGTCTAAATTTGTTTTTTCCAACGCCTGAAACTGTAAAGCCTCAGTACAGAGGCCCCCCCCCCCAAAAAAAAGTATTTGGCCTAGGGCCCCGTGACATCTTAATCGGGCCCTGCTCCTATCTCAATCTTAACATAAATGAGATCGTCCAAGGCCAAAGACTTTTTTTACCAGAGCCTCACTATACTTGCTCAAAGAGTCTGCTAAGCTTTTTTCGCATTGCGAAATTTAACCGGGGTTACCTTCATCCGAGTTAAGATTGGGAAATGGGTAATAATCTTTAACTCACTAAACTTTTAACTCCGGATTAACTTGCTAATACGAACAGGGCTTTAATAAACAAAGTTTTGGTTCTCGCAACAGTGAATGATGGCTGAAAATGGTTCGATACTTACTGAAAACCAATAAATGTCACAATTTTAACTTACCGTCAAGTAGCGTCATGTTATAGGGCTGAGCATCACTCTTCCACCATAGGGCAGTGGGCCGAAGAAGCAGTGGAGTCTGCTCTCCATCAAGGAAGGTATAGAATAAGCATGAAAGAGTGTAGGTGGCAGCAACAACAGCTATTAGGGTCCACAAGCGCCGCTCACAAGGACGAGCCATAGACATCATCACTTTTTCTCAGCTATAACAAAAAGAAAGAAGAACGTTAGATATAAAATTTAAAAATAAAAATCTGGTATGGACCCCACACTACTTCCTTTTACGTGTAAATTTCTTAATAGTTGCCTTAAGTATTAAAAAAAGTGCTTGGAGTGAGCAAGCTAACAATTCAAATATTTACTCCCCTAACCTGCCACGAAACAATGCAAAAAATATTT
>JAXGGA010010516.1:0-46498 GCA_038373865.1 Uloborus plumipes | reverse complement strand
AAAAAAAACCCTGGAATTATTTTGTTTTCATTTCTAACATTACGTAATCCATTCACAAATTCTAGCGATAAGAAAAAAAACCACGAAAAAAAACCACACGAAAATGTCTTCACGCTTATTAAAGTTAGGGCAAGTGTAAAAACTACAAAGTGTTACAGGGCCGGTATACTAGTGATAAAGGTGATATCTTCAGATACTTTTGCAACATGACGTCAGATAAAACCAAAACTAATGAAAATGATGCAAGGCAGGAAAAACAACAACTATTTACAAGATTTGTAACAATAGCTTGACCAAAAACTATGTTAAACTAATCTAAAAAAAGAAATGTGTTTTGTTTGTTTATATGAAAGGCAATTAGTTATTATGTATGTCTAACTATAAAATTAGAAGCCTTGGTTTAAAGAAAAAAAGCCCCCCCCCCCCCCCCCACATTTTTTCGTTAAAACTTTCAAGTATTTTTTCATGAACTCACAATCACCCCTGGTCCATGGATCGAAGTAGCCGAGTCGATGGTGTATTACATGTTTCTGCATTAGTCCTGACCAGTGGTCGGAAGTAGCGCGCTACAAGTAGCGAAACTACTGTAGTAGCTACATTTTTTAGTAGTTTGTAGTGTAGCGCACTACTTTTTGAAAAAAGTAGAGTAGTGAGTAGCGCGATACAAAAAAATAGTAGTTAGTAGCGATTTCTGAAAACTACTTTTAAATAAAAAAATAAATAAATAAATGAAAAAAATTAAAAAAAAAAAGAGAATGAAGGAAAAAAAAATAAGGTTTTTCTTGTGGCGAATATTCGTAAAAATTGTAAAAAAAATCTTAAAAGGACCTATTTTTACAAAAAAAAAGGAACAAAATGGAAAAGTAACAAATAAATTCAAAGACAATTCCTATTTCTATTCCATATTCGAATGAGGTAATTTTTTAATATAAACCACTTTTCGAATTTTTTCGGTCGATCATCAATCGGTGTTTTATTTATTTATTTTTTTAAAAAGTAGCGAAGTAGCAACTACATTTCAAAAGTAGTGTAGCTCGCTACATTTCGAAAAAAGTAGTTGTAGCTGTAGTTAACTACATTTACAACAAAGTAGTTGTAGTTGTAGTTCGCTACGAAAGAAATGTAGTTTTTCCAACCACTGGTCCTGACTCAGGGGCGGTTACTTACTGCTTCGTATCTCTTTCTATTTCCAGACGAGTTCGTCCAGGGCCAGACGACCATCCTGGTGTCCACTTCGGGCATCGTGAGGTTCGACCGCAAGGTGGCCACCCTCTTCTCCGAGTCTTTCCTGCTCACCGCCAAACAGTCCGCCACAGGAAACGTCTGGAAGATCGCCGCAGACTGCTTCCGCTTCCACGAGACCCTCTCCTGATCTCGGGAAGATCGAGAGAACGGTCCTCCGAGAGCCGGCATCGTTCTCGAGTTGCCATTTTGAGACGTCTGGCTCTTCAATATATCTTTGCCTGTGCTCTTCCGAGCAGTGTTGGGGGTGGTTGTGTTTTCCACTGCACATCACATTTTTGTTGGTAAAAAGAGTGATTTTTTGACCATTTCGGGGCAATGGGAAACGTAAACCTGTCATAAGTATGTTGTGTAGTATACCGATGGAAAGCTCTATTTCTTGCGGTCACAATGGTTGATGAATTTAATTCTACTATAATTAGAATAGATGCTCTATTTCTTGCCGTCACAATGGTTGATGAATTTAATTCTACTATAATTAGAAAAGATGTTACATGTAAAAACTTCTTTTTTTTTTTGTTTTTTAACAGCTCTGTATTGGTACAATTTTTGAAGTAGAAGTCTAAAAACTTGGCAGTATTACTTACTTATCTTGTCATTTTTCCCAGCAAAAATGTGATGTGTTGTAAAAAATGCAACCGGTCTCGGCCACCGGGCTCCAGGCATGCGGCTCGGAAGAGCACAGGGAAAGATGTATCAAAGCGCCAGACGTCGTGAAGCGGTTGTTTTTCCGACGTTGCTAGTTCTTGGATTCTTTGTACAGTTGCCGAAGAAAGTGTTTGTGTTTCGCAGAGTACCCTTCAATGATGGGACAGTTTGCGGTAACCCAAATACAGATTGTGCAGTTAGAGATCATCTGATTGTAATAAATTATGTTTCATGTTGAACAGACTGGCTTTTAACTTTTTTCTGGTGCTTCATAAAAAGTTTCCCATGTCTGACTCTATTCACATTTGATTGAGAGGGATTTTATATTTTGATGAAATTTATTGAAATAGAATAAAATTAAACCGTCTGTCAAGTTATTCAATATTATTTAACCTAATTAGTAAATGATGCGCAGCATTACTTAGAAACACTGTCAATATGATTTGAAACAAAAAGTTATCAAAACGAAATCGTCACTCTTTTTTCATCACAGACGAATCAATGAATGAATCATGATACCATTGATTTCGTAACGCCTGAGTTCTATGCATTCCTTTACACTGACTAACCCCTGTTTGAAATATTATTCCCATAAAAAGCCTAAGTGATGTTTTTTAAATACGCCGTACATGAGCTTTTATTAAGACATAGTTAAAAAAATTTTACTTATGTTATGGCGAAATTAACAAGCAATTAAAGAATAAATGTGTAGTAGAATCAGGGCCGCTGTTTGGGGGGGAATACTGGACCTCTAGTACCGGGGCCCAGAGCTTTGGGGGGCCCGTAAGATTTTTAACATGTTTTTCCAGTTTTAGTGTCAATAATTTCATTAAAAAAAACTGTTTTTCAAAAAAAAAAAAATAAATACTGCTTTCCATTGCCGATACCAAGGCTTCACTAGATAGCGTTTTATACAGGCTGCTTCATTACTCAAAACATCAATGGTAAAGATTTGCCCGCTAGAGAGCGCTGAATGATGTGTTTGTTTACATTTATTAGCACATTGTTTCTTCTGTAAAAAGTGATGTTCATCCTATCTTTAAGGGTTAAAAAATATTGATATAGTTAACTGAAGTGGAGTACAGAGTGAATTGATGCCAAAGGCCCTCTTAGTACTGCTTTTTAGGGGAAATAAATTCCCTTTTCAGGTAAAGTTGGTCGCAACTCATGATTCAGTCATACGACATTCATTCATTGTTTACTTTCTTCGAATTAGCAACATATAGCAATGGCGTTCAATTTTGACATCTCTGCATTAATAAAATATACGCTTAAATTCGCAGCCGATAAATAAAAATGTAGCAATGAAATAAGATTGTTCTATTTACTATTTAGTTTCATTATTGTTGCTCACGAGATCTTAATTGCTACGCAAAAGCTCAGATGTTCATTTTGATAGCGTTGACCCATCAGAGCGATAAATGGCGAATCTATTCGCAGAGACATTTCCTTTTGATGCCCCAGAATGAATGCCCTGCAATGAAGCGATTGGTGTTCAACGGAAAGACGATTGACAAAAAAACATATTAATTTCTTTAGTAACAACGAAATGAGCATATATAATCGCTTAGTACTAAAGAGCAATACAAGTACGAAAAAATAAACAAAACTACAATATTACGACGACCAAATGTAATTTTTTTTTCATTTACACAACATTAAAAGGTAATGTTCTTTTTATGTTAAATTTCACACATTGATAATATTTCGATAATTGGGAATCTGGTGTGGTTGCCAAATTTTTGGCGATAATTACTTTATTTTGTTGCTCTTTAGTTTATGTTTGCGAAGGAAGTATTTCCCTCGCTCATAAATTGGCCACAAAGATTTAACGCCAATAGGGAAAGATAACCAGACTTCCAATCACCGAAATCTTCCCTTTTTTGTTTCTAATTTCACACATACGTTTAATACTTGAAAGTAAAATAATGGGCCAACTGAAAAAAAAGCTGCGAAATAATGTGAGAATTCTTGTTAAAAAACTCGCCAAACAAATTAATTTGACAATCTAAACTCATCAAAAGTTTTGATGGAACTATCGTTCCAAAATCGCCATTTATCGCTCTGCGGTGCCAGTGTCGTTTCATAGTTTAATTATAATTAGAATCAATTAAAATGAAAAATAATTCGCTAACTAATTAAAACAAGCCGTTAAAATGCAGAATAAACCAGCAAATCGAACAAGCTATTAAATGACGTTAAAATATAATAAAATAGAATTGAATGCCAAATTGTAAAATTGTCGCCAACAAATTAAATTTTAATTTTGTCTTTTATTATCTGATTTGTTTATAATGTTAGTTACCACAAAATTCGGTAGATGTCGCTAGGCGACATGCATCCGTTTTTATCCCAAAGATTTTGATCAAATGAAGCAGCCTGTATAAAACGCTATCTAGTGAAGCCTTGCCGATACTCAATATGAAACCATTGCTAGTACAAACACTAATGAATGAAACACGCTTGTGCAAAGGAAATAGCACCGCTTTTTAAAACCATCTGGCGACACAAAAAACGTGAAAAGGAAATCAGGTGCACAGTTTCGTAACTAAAAACAAAAAAAATTTCCAAAAAAAAATTTTTTTTTTCTCTTTTTTTTACAATTGTAAATGTGCTGATACGACGGCATAAAATTCTGCAATTGGGGGGGGGGGGTGTATGGGGGGCCCGGCATTAAAATTGGTACCGGGCCCCATCGCTGGTAGCGGCGGCCCTGAGTAGAATTATTTTTGTCCACTACTAGATTCCCTCCCCCCCCACTTTAGCGATCGCCCTGACTGCGGTTTCTGAATAAATTAAATGATGCATTCCACTTTCGTAATTTAGTATTTCAGAGTTCCAAATGTTTCGGAAAACAAGTTGGGGAGTAAAAACTTTCTATCAAATACAAAACAGCTGTTAAGGATCACAATGTTTAAAAAAAAAAATTAAATAAAAATGCCAGTTTCGACTGAGTTTAAGCATTTAACAGAAATGGTGTGTGTGTGTGTGTGTGTAATGGAAGTGTGAAACACGCAAAATTTTGGTGAATATTTCGAAAATATTGTTGCATTTTCTGTTTTTTAAGGCATGAGTAAAAGCAGAGGCGTATTTGGACGTGAGGCCGCCCTGGGCCTTTGAAACTGCCCCCTCCCTTGAGGTGTTGAGTTTCAGAGTTGTAAAAAAAATATACATATATATTTACTTGACATAAAATGTATTTTCAAGGTAAATCGTGCAAAGCACGGCCACACAGCTAGTTAAACAGGAAATTGGTTGGTTGTTAACAGCCAGCCAATTGGTAAAAATTCGTCTTTTGCGAATCTCAACTTTTACTACTGCAAATCTGCTCTTACATTTTTCTAAATCAACATTTTTAGTACTTAATTACATAAAGAATTTTCTTTCGAAATTTTAAAGTTTTTGAAATGAATAATCTTCACATATTTGTTTCAAAAATAGTTTTAAAAATTTTAAAAACTTGTTTAAAGATTTAAATGAAAAAAAACGTTGCTAGACCTTATCAACAACTTGCAATTGGAATAAAGTAAACGAATAACGAAATAACAATAATAATAAAACAATCTGTGCTAGTCCAACAGATGCGTTTGCACACTTAATGGTGCGCATTGATGTCGATGTTTTCGACGTTTAATTCAATTAATTGATGCAATTCCGGCGGCGGTAAAAGATATTTAACTCGCATCTGTTTGAACAAGTTTTAGCTGTCGTTTCGTTTTTGTGCGCTAGATGGCGTAACGCTCTGTTAAAAAAGGATGTAAACAACAATTAAAATCGTTTTGTCCTTACGACATCTTTTCCCGAAGTTTGAAATAATTTTTCGCAATTTTTTTACATAGTTTTGCAATACTTCTTTTTAGTATATTTACAAGGATTTTTAGTTTAATTATAAGTATTTATAAGTATTAAAAAATTATAACTACTATTTATAAGTATTAAAAAATTACCCTCATAGCTAATACGTATTTACCTATCACTAATACAAGCTATTAAACTCCAGGACTTTTAAATTGGATTGCGAAAAACATAAGTATTTTATTTTAATTAAAATTGGCCTAACTTTTCAGATTAAAGGGTGGAAAAAATATTTTTTTAAGGAAAATTACTTCAAGTATACAATTAAATTTATAAACAAAATATTAAAACTTTCTGCAGATACAAGAGCATCATGTACTACGAAAGTGTTGCGAGAAAAGACAAAACAAATAATTGCATATAACGGTACGAAATATGAAAAAGTAATCTTCACAATCTAAAAAATTACTTTTTATAATTTGAATAAATGTACTCAGAAAACAACGCTGCGACATTTTTCATGTGTTGAAACTTTTCTCCATTATCATAGTTTTACTTCTAGGCAACTTATTAATAAGTCTTGGATTAAAGAGGCTACTTATAATTGGCAGAAAAGTAAAATTAAAAGTGCTTTTAAGAAAGCGTGCTCACACCTTATCTCCATATATTATTTCTCTAAGCCGAATCCTATACCCGGTCGAAACTCGCTCATTTCTTTATCGAATTGCAAGAAAATTTATGATTTTGAAGCTTATCCCGCGGGCTATTGACGAAAATTAGACCCACCCTCTAAAAAGTGTCGGTTCGTTTTTTATTCGAACTTCAATTTTCGGGCACAAAATTGACTCTATCTAGCGAAATAATTGTCGTATCGTCTCCATTTCGATTTCATTCGAAAGATTTAAAAAAATGCGTTCTTTAGAACGTTTCTCCGCTAGCGCCGCGTAACGAGAATCTCGAAAATCTACGTTTAAGCGACTTATAAGCGATTGAAGTTTGAAAAAGTTAAATTTTTTGCTCAACTGTTAAAATCGTTATACCATTGTTGTTCAAATCAATTTTAAATGCGACGTTTCAAGCCAAGGCTTAGCTCGGTAAACCTTAATTGTAACTTTTATTGTTTCAAAATACTATGGTAGTTTTGCGATAACGTTAGTATTTAGTTTAGTTAGTATTTAGTTTAGTAGCCTTGGGTATTTGATTTTAATATAGGGTATCACTTTTGTAGTAGTTGTAAAAGTGAATGTGTCTTTGATCTCTTTGAAAAGTTGTCAGAACGACGGCAGTTGATGGCGATGTTGCGCAAACGGGCAAACGTACAAGATTTTACAATAACAACTCTGCATACTGATGTGTTCAATTCTGTACCTTGGTGCAAGAACAACCAATGTCAAAAATTTGATGTTTTTGGTTTTTTTTTATCGTAATGGGGGCAGAAAGGTATCCTCTGTTTTATACCACGACAACCAATGTTTTAAAATAAACTGCCTTAGCAGGGGAGCGAAACTAAGACACCAAATCTAACACATCCAATCGAAATATTTGAACCTGAATAATTCAATTTTAAGTTTAGAGTTTTTTTTTTTTTTTTTTTTTTTTTTTTTTTTTTTTTTTTTTTTTGCGGAATTCCGCACGGGTCACCTAGTTATTATTATTATTTAAAATTTCATGTCTAGTTAACATAATGTAACATAATATGAACATTTTATTGGATGAATTTTTGAATTTACTTTGGTAAAATTTGAAAAAATATAAATAAATCGTTTCTCAAAAATAAATTAATAACTATGTCTAAGATTTAAATTATACAAGAAAAAAAATGATGAAATTCGTAGAATTGAAAATATCGTCGTGGTTTATAATCGGCTCGGCGGAGGAATCGGTAATCGGCCAATTTACTTATCGGTGAAATCCCTAGTATTTAGTACTTGTGTAAAATTTATTAGAATAATTGCTTTTCTTATTCTAAAGATTTATATATTTTTGAAACAGTTCGAAACGCCAAAAAATGTGTTTTTTTTTTTAATATTTTTTTGGTCATTTATTACTACAGTCGACGCTCGATATAACGACCGTCTCCGTCGTACAGAAAACGGTCTTTGTAACGAGTGGTCGCTATAAGAGGTAGAACATAGAGTATATTGGGATACAGTTGGGGGTTTTCTCACCGGTCGTTATATTAGGATGGTCTTTATAACGTGTGGTCGTTATAACGAGCGTCGACCGTACTATTATTTTCTAAAACGAAAAAAACCTCAGTCCTTTGTAAACTCTTTTCACAATCGTCCAACGATTTCTGAGTCGAAAGTTTTGCTTTCTTTCTTTTTCGCAAAAAAAAAAAAAAAAAAAAAAAAAAAACGGAATAAAGAAAGACTGGCGTCTACAAATGCAAGTTTTTTGTTTATTTAAAGAAAAAAAATCAGCACCGATTTTGATTTGAATATTTTCTTTTCTATTTATTAATCACTTGATTACCAATGTTTACTTATCTCGTTCGTGAGTCTGAAGCGTTACACTGTAAAAAATGAATGCTGTTTTTACAGTTCATACAGCAAATTTTGTTGTAACAAACTGTAAAAATTACTAATTTTACAGTAAGGAACTGTAAAATTGCTAATTTCAATTTATTACCGTGCATTTTACAGTTTTAAACTGGAACCTCTGCTGCCAGTATTATACTATTGTCCTTGCAGTATAATACAGTTAAATTTTACGGCAATAAACTGTAAAATTGCTAACTTTACAGCAATAGACTAAAATTGCTAGTTTTACAGTTTATTAACGTGCATGTTAGTTTCAAATTGGAACCTTGGCTCAAGGCCGTATCCAGAAAAAAATTTCGGGAGGGGCCCAATTTCGCTCATTGCCCAAACACACATACATTTCTGTGTGTGTTATGAGTCTAATTTCTAGCTGACCCCCCCCCCCCCCGCGATGTTTGATGTGTGTGTGTTTTTCTTATTTCTTTATTCTTATTATTTTCTAGAATTGATCTTTATTAGGGGTAGGGGTATCAAGAGAGATATGCAATGAGAAATTTTTTAAGTGGGGTAGAATCCGTAATTTTAGGGGGTCCGGGGGTTTCTCCCCCGGGTAAATTTTTTAAAAAAATTTTAAAATTCTGCATTTTGAGGCCTTGTATGGGGCAATTGGGACTTCAAAAACATGTTGGAAAAGTAGGCAAACAACAATCTCATAAATTTTCTGCATTCTTTTGCAAACTAATATTAATCAAAGCATAAAAAAAAATATTTAGTTTAACAAACGATTAACATTAAGTGACAGAGAGGAAGGACAAAGGAGTAGAAAAGATTAACACATTATCACTTGCTTACATCGGTTTTCACTATAGTTACATAGTAGTTTTTGATCAGTTCCCCAACTCACCGACGGAAACAGCACTTATTAACATAAAATTACCAATAGTATAAAACACATAAAATTTTTTAAAAGAAATAGTGTAGAAATTTAAAAAATAATTAACGACAGAGTAACATTCTGGCCATTTAGTTAATTCATAGTTTAATTACTTGATAAGAAATAGGATTGAAGCACTTTTAAAGGAGTTTCAAAAAGGTATTTAATGATTTTCAAAGACTCTAGAACAGTTAAAATTCTTTAAAGCATTGCACTTTTTAGTTTCTGACGTTTTAAAAGTTGATTTGACAGTCTTACGAAATCGCTAAAACTTTGAAAGACACATCTTTTAAAGAATAAAAATTGACATTAAAAAATACTTATTTCGACAATTTCTTTTTCAATCACTAGTACTGCAGAAAACGAAAAAGAATACAGGAAGGGTAATATTTTTTCTCGTGCTTAACATATTAATAAAGGAATCAATTACAAAGTAACTTCTAAAATACTCAATTAGGTATTTAATGAATTAGTCAGAAATAAAACATGTGAGTCACAAAAAATTTTTTTTGAAAATATGCTACAAAAAATGCTGGAATATGATTTTTACATTACGCAGAATATTTTTTTAATCAAGGAGCTGAGTTTCGCACAACTTGATACCCACTAGGGTGATGCTTAAAAATGAAAGTTAAAAAATTCAACGGTTCACCCTCCCATTTTGATCTCTCATATATAAAATGGAGTTAACTAAAATTTTTTTGGATTTCATTAAGTTTTAGGGGTTGCTACCAGGCTTTAAATTTTGTAGAAAATGTAAAAATTCAATATAATTTTCATTTATAATTTTTAATATTATAAGAAAACGTTATTTCACTCAACACTTTATTTTTATGCCAGGAAGACTCCAATCTAACCACACACGCCCCCTTCTCCGGTTTAGACCAACTCCCCCCTCCCTCTCCCACCAACTTGAAGAGCCTGTCACTGTTTTTCAGTGTAGTGGCTGTCTATGATCAGTACAGGTGTGTGCAGTTTGTCTAACCTTCAAAACAGTGTATTTCGCTTATATTATAAAGAGTGATTTATTTTCTGTGTTTTTTTTAAGGTGAATAATAATTTTGGTACGGTTTTTTTTTTGCGGGAATTAGATATAAGCAATAAACTATATAATGAATAAATAAATTTGAATATTCTGGAAGGTTATATTACTTGGTTTGGCTGTTTTCAAGACTTCAAATTAATGTATTTAGGCATAGGACTCGCAATTTTAGGTTTTCATAATTTTATTACTGATAGTTATGACAAATTATAAAGTGCCTGTAGTTCCTACAAGAAAACAGAAGAAAATATGACTTCCAGTTTTACTTTCTGGTAAAGGGGTGGATCAACTTTTCTGCATTCCAAAACATGAGTCTGGTGAAAGTGAAAAAATTGCATCAGCAGTTTATGAATCCTTCCTTTCATGGAGTTTACTCAATAAAGTTAAGAGTATGAGTTTCAACACAACCGCATCTAATACCGGGTTTCGAAAAGGGGCATGTATTCTACTTGATCAGAAAATGCATAAGGAAATTCTCTAGCTAGCATGTGAAAGCTAGCTATGAAAATTATGCTATAATCAGTTGTTCAAAACGAAAATGGGCCTTCGTCTGGACCAGATAATTCTTATTCAAAAGAATTCAGAAAAACTGGCAATTAATCAATAAAGAAGATTATACGACGTTGGAAACTGATGAAGAATCTATGTAAAAGCTCCAAGATTTGAAAAATGAAATAATTTTGCTGAGAAACAATTGACAGAATATCAGCCTTGTAATCAGAGACGATTAAAAGGAACTCTTGCAACTAAGCATTGTATTTTTGGGAGGAGAACTAGAAAATGACGTGTCATTTAAAAAGATTGCAGATCTTCACCAAGCACGTTGGATGGCAAAGTCTATATACTCTCTGAAAATAATCTTGTTTCGAGAACAATTTAGATTGACAAAACATGAGGGAAAAGGTTTACGAGAAATCTGTATTTTTACAGTCTTAATCTACATTAAGTATTGGTTCCAAGCTCCATATGCTTGTTCAGCCAGAAGATACGACTTAGAACTTCTTAAAGATTTAAAGAAGCATGAGGATGTAAACATTGTCATAGCTAGAAAAGCAATGAATAAAGTATGTGGTCATTTATGGTATGCCTCAGAAGAACTTATCGCCTTATCATTTTTTGATGACAAAGCATGAAATAAAACTAAGAAGAAAATGGTGGAAGCTCTAAAGAAAGAAGGAGCTGATTTTTCCCCGAAAAGAATTAATGTAGACATTGAAAACATTGGTAATAAAAATCTAGAAGATTTTGTCACTAGTAAGGGCTCTGCTCCACATCAGCGGAAAACGCGACCGAAACCGAAGGCAGAAACCGAAAATCCGGGTACTTTCCATAGGAACACTATGTAATCCATTTTACGTTTCTGCTTTATTTTTCTGCTTTACGTCAATGTAGAGCAGGGCCCTAAGACCAAACGATTCTTTTCTATTACCGGATTAAGCTCCGATTTCCTCAAGAAAAAAGTTGAAGACTGGATCAAAGACAAGGAATATATTCAAAGTAAGGAGATAGTAATAAAATTTAAGGTAGTCAATGATACAGCGGAGAGTGAAGGGTGTCCTTAATCCAAGAGTACTACAAAATACTGACACTAGATGAAGACCAGATGCAGTATATTTTGCTTCTTGGGAAGTCCTTCAGACAAAAGTTCCCGAACTACAAAAAAGCAACTTTGCTGTCTCATGATGAGTTTTTTACGTGTTAATTGTGCGTCAAAAATTTTTTGAACACTCTAAATAACTAATATAAGCTTATATTAATTCTGTAATAGGTTTTTGAAAAATTTTGTCAGTTAAAGAAATTTTGTAAAAATAGGTGTTTTTTGTCTAATTTTCCTCTTGTTTGTACACATCCCGAAAGTAAATCGTAAGGTAAATATGATTCAAAATTAACTTTGCGTAACATATATGGACCTTAAAACCTCATTTTAGTTTGTATTGTGTATGAAAATATAATTTTATAATAAATACAATTTTTTTTTAAATAATAACTTTTTGGGAAAAAGTTAGATTTTTTAATCTTTGGTAGCGACCTTTAAATTTTTCTCAAAAAATCTCAAAAAACTAATTTAAGTTTCTCTTATTAGGTAGAACAAAATGGGAGGGTGACCCAAGAGAAAAGAAACAAAAAATATTTTTGGGTCTTTTAAGCATCACCCTAATACCCACCTCCCCCCCCCCATTTGTGTTAGAAACTTTAAAATTCAAGGTTTACAGCTACATTTAACAAACTTTTCAAGATTTTTAAGCATTTGTAAATGGAATTTTTTAAAAGTAACTTTTGTCTAAGATTGGTGAGCGTCCAACAAAGCAGAGGGTCTGTGAACGTATCCGTTTTTGTGTGGTCTTCTTAATTGAAGACATATTTAGCTATTAAAATCCCTCGAGGGTTACAAATGCTTATAAATGGGGACCAACCAAGTACCCTCTTATTTGAATCAGGGCGGCGGGGAGCAATCTCAGCGTAATCGGAAACTAGGGGCCCGGCGATTAGGGGGTTAAAATTTGAGTGGTGTAAGTTTTGTAAGTTTTATGGGGAAGGGTGAGGCGCTGATCAAACTGACAAGTAGCTTGCCTTGAGCCTGAATTGATTTGGGAAAGAGAGCTGGAAGTGCTAATGAGAGTCTTGTTTTCAAGTATGTTTTGCAACTAATGAGAATTTGAATTGTCATTATTATTATTATTTTTTTTTTTTTTTTTTGTACTTCTTCAAATTTTCACTCGTTTAATAGTTAAAAGGGGGGAAAAAAACTTTTTTTTTGCCATTTGAAATTTAAAAAAAAAACCTTTTTTTCTGTTTTACATTATAAAACATTTCGGGTTTCGGGGGGGGCTCGGGCCCGTCGGGCCCCCCCTCTGGATACGGCCTTGCCTTGGCTACCAGTATTATACGCTATGAACAACTGTTCATTTTTAGTAGTGTATGGATCTAAAGGGGTTTCGGCTTAAAACCATCACTTCATAAAGCAGTGAGTAACCGCCCCTAAGCAAGGGGTAAGGCAGAAACATGCAATACACCGCCAACTCGGCTATTTCGATCCATGGACTGCAGTTTCGCGTTTATTATGCTCTCATCAGCATGGAATACGAAAGTAGTCGAGTTGTAGGCAAAAAATCCTTTTATAAAGCAAAGAGAGACCCCCCCCCCCAAAAAAAAAACTGGTGGCTAATGTGAAATTAGAATACAAGCGAGCGACCGCACTTGGTACGGTACAACTCGTAAATTGTTTAGACAGAGCTCAAGGTATAAAGCAGTGAGTAACCGCTCCTACTCACAGTGGTTACTACTTTCGTATTCCATGCTGATGAGAGCATAATAAGCTCGAAACTGCAGGCCATGGATCGAAATAGCCGAGTTAGCGGTGTATTCCATAACTTCATGTTAGCTTTTTGTTGAGATCTGGTGGTTTTTGATCTGTTGCTTTTAAGCCATTGGTAAAAAAAAACTTTTATACTTTTTTTTTTTAAATAAAATTATTTTTCATGCAAAGAGGACTTAGATTCGCAACGACTCAATTTATATTTAAAAAACATGTACCACCTTTTCCTTTCGGACTTTGTATTCGATCCCGACATCCTCGTCAATGTACATAAAATATCGACAGCATTAGGAATGACGGTAACGCTTTGGCTTTGGTTGATTCAGAGTCCACATTTCATTTAGAAACGAAAAGGGATCGGAACCCTCAGTTTTAAGACACGATGAGTAGTATACCCCCCCCCTCCTCCTAAAACTACTCAAATTACCGCAAAGGAAACTTTTTTATTTTTTGCTATGAATGTTTTATTTTTCTTCTGAATAAACCAATAGGTAACATTTTAGCTTCAATTATACGGAATTAAAATTTATGTCCATATTTCGTTTTCGGACCATCCTTTTAGACGATCGGCTAGGCGACTTTCCTTCTTCGATATATTTTTTAATTGTTTTAACCTCTTCAGTCCCAGTTGAAGATACACATATGTGTATCTTCGAAGTTTTTATTTATATTTGGTTATAATATAAATAGCAACTTTTGTTATAATAAGCAAATTTCACAAAAAAAAGAAAACTATGCATTATAAAATCTAAGATTGCAGCCTTTATTTTTCATCAATCCATAATCTTTTTTACCAGGTTTAGCAAAAGTTTAAAACTTGAAATTCAAATTATCGTTCATGCTTAAAAAAAAGCAGGACTTAAGAGATTATTGCGAAATTTTATTCAGATTATTGTTACCATACTAAAGCTTACCTTTTTCTTATACCAATACAAGGCTTGCTTGTACACAAACAAACAAATGTAATTATTTATGCTTTCATTTTTAAGCTCTTATTCTCTCAAAAACTTAAAATATAAGTCAAAATGGTGAAATGTAGGGAGCTTAGAAAGAAAAAAACAATCAGGGATTGACAAGACAATTCTACGAACGACAACATTGAAATCATAGGCGACTCGTAGAGGGTGGAGCCTGCCCCCTCACTTCAAAATTAAAGGTACCTTGCCCCTCGCTTTTCAGCGTTAAAAAGTAATATTCAATGGGAAAATGATTGTTTTACTCACTGGATTGATTGATTTCACAAAAATAAAAGCTGAATATTCCTTAAAATATACTTTTTTTCATGTTATTTCATAAAAATGGAGCTTGAACTGGGAATTAGTTTGAGTGGTGTTCTTCCGTCATAATTTTTGAGTCACTTCTTAGACATTTTTTTCAGATCATTTAATCAGTGACGTTAAAATCCAATCATTTCACAAAATTTTGCAACATGTTTATAAAAAAAAAACAGCTCATGGAGATGATGCCCATCAGCCCCCCCCCCCCCCCCACTTGGCCTGCGCACCAGTCGCCCATGATTGAAATTTGATTGTCAAGAAAACAAAACCCGTTCTTGGTTCTAGAACTAATTAGATGAAACGCAAAATAAAGCTGCTGTTGGTGATTCTTCTCGTGTTCTTCTTTTCGGTTCGAATCTATCATCTGAGCAATGAAGAAGCCGCCTTATCAAGTCAGCATTATCTTTTATGTCCTCAAGACAGGGAGAACAAAAAAGACGAATGGAACGAGCAGCCATTCCAAAAGACATACGATCTCCAATCTGGGGCAGGCCATGAAAAAGCATCATGTGATATGTCCTCCCTTTTTGTCCGAAGTTCTCACGGTGGCACGTGAAACAGCCCCCCGCTCCTTCCCCCTACTTCCCCCCACCCCCCAAGGAGCGAAACAAGGGAGGGCATCATAAAACGATTTGCCAAGAGTGGTCGTTTCCAAGGGTCGTTTCGTTTGGACCTCACGGGCGATCTTCTTCCCCTCCCCTCGACTGCGGGGGTCGATCGAATGTGAGAGCAGCCGCTAATGGGTTGCAGCATTCTTCCCTTTCGAGGGTTGTTGCTGCTAATTATCGTCTGCTAAGTGTGGCACATTCGTTTTCGTTATCTGACAGCCTCGTTGTTGCTGGAGGCACCTCTTTAAAAAAGATGTTCGCGTGGGAAAGTGGTGCGTACTTTCTCTGCGGCCTTTTTTAAGGGGTGCCACTTAACAGGTGGGGGGATTGTGTTCTCAGAAAGCATTTAAGAGTTATCGATTTCAGCTTTTTGGAATAGATGGAGAAAGCGATATCTTCATAAGAGTATGATTTCCGGTGGTGTCTGAGGGTCCAGTTCTTGCTGGAACCATGTGGCGAGATTTTGCTTTGAAGTTGGAAGAGATATATCTGCGGGGCAAAGCTTTAGGAAAAAACAGTTATGACTATATCATCCACTCTCTTTTCTACAGGTGGTTTATGAGCTGGTCGCTCATAAAAATGCTCGTCATCAGTGCATTAGCACAAATGAGCGTCGGAAAATAACCGCGGAAAATGCTTTTGCATGGGTTTCCGGGACATTAAATTCAAATGGCAAAATAATGAGTTTTTAGGAAATGGAGATTTTGAATGGCAGGCAAGGCCATTAGAAGGAGGAAGGTTGGCCCATGTGGAGATGCGAGGTTTGGGGGTGTGAAATCCGCGACGTTTTTCTCGGAACCAGTTGCAGAGTACACTTTAAAAAACGAATATTGTTTTTACACTATAATGCAGCTAATTTTATAGTAATAAACTGTAAAATTGATACTTAATTTAACAGTTTATTACCGCGCATTTTACAGTTTTACACTGGAACCTCTGCTGCCAGTATTATAATGTTGTTTTTACACTATAATAAAGCTAAATTTTACGGCAATAAACTGTAAAATTGCTAGTTTTACAGTTTATTGCTGTTTATTTTACAGTTTTAAATTGGAACCGCGGCTGCCAGTATTATACTGTAAAAACAACAGTTCATTTTTTGCTCTGTACAAATGGCATTCCATAAAAACTGAGAGGTATTTTTACATGGAGTGATATCACCGCGAAACTGAAAAATAGAAGTGCAGGCGATTTTTTCAAACTGCTAACTGTAGGTTTATACAAAATTCGAAACGAAGCAGATAATTTTATTGTCCTAGTTCCGTGCTGGTTTAAAGAAGGTCAGCGCATTTCAATGGGGAAAGAAATTGCTTCGTTCCTAATTTTTTGGACACGAACGCTAAATTTGCAACATTTTTACGCAATGCTACTCAATTTATATTCTTAGCTAATAGTGTTAATGACTCCCGTATATCTTACAAGAATAATTTTGAGCCCGAATGCAAAGGAAAAGCATAACTTGATTACGAGTCAGTGATATCAAAACGTAAACATTATAAAACTAAACCAACTTGGAATACAACACAAAATAATTTTAGTTAATAGAAAATGGAAATGCAGTTGAGTCGTTAAAATTGTAAACTACGACAAGACATCTTTTTCTAATTTGGAAGAGAAAAAAGGCTATCTTATTCAATTACTTAAAATATTTTTCGTCTAAAAACTTGTTGAAGAGAGATAGAGATAGAGAGAATAATTATTAATTAATTATTAACTGGTAGTTATAGGAAGTAAAAAATGAATAATCATTGAATTTAATAAAATATAACAAACTATTAAAGTAGTTAAAGACAATTAAATATATACATTTACCGATAATGTACATTGCAACCATAGCAGCAAAAGTACAGATACACAGATACCGCTCTTGTCACTTTGCTTTATTGAACTCCGCTTTCAATCCTAGTTAAATGGCGTAAAACAGCCAATCCCTTTTTTTTCGGCGGGGATAAGAAATGAGGTCCAGAGGCATTCCAATTAAGGTCAATGTCCTCGGTCTCCTTTAAATGGAGCCCTGAATCTAGGGGACATTCATATAGAGGACCTCTGAGTAGTTCAATCCAGGTTGCAAAACCAGAGGATTGTCTCCTTAATGACTGGGTCATTTGGCGATCAAAGGGCCGATTTGGGATCCGGCTAGAAGGTCCAAAACCAAAAGACGATTTGGCAGACGACATCTACAAAAGGGAATGCTGGAAAGCTCTGGAGGGCGGACTGGAGTATTCTCTCTCCTTTGTTTGCAGGAGATTTGTTTTGCCGTGAATGGAGCTGCTTTGTCCTCTTTTTTTTTTTTTTTTTTTTTTGTCCATTGAAGCGTTGTCCTGTTCAGTGCTCGTAAACATCGAGTGCCGAGGGGGTGTCGTCGATTTCGGATTCGAACAGTAGTCAGAGTCAAGGCATTTAAATGCCAGCTATTTTATTACTACTGATGTTCTGATGATCGGATTAGGAAGGAAGCTTCAATAAATCAGACAAGACGACGCTATTTGCTAACAATGTTTTTTTAAATACTTTCCAATATCGGATAGCGCCAATCGTGTACGATTTCAGTGGATCAATAATCTTAATAAGTAATCGTTCAGTGGAAAAGCACTCCTACTTTAATGTATGGAATTATATATCTCATTACTGCTCTGAGGCGTCGATGCATTAAAAAAAAAAAAACTCCATTCGCAGTTTTTGCGTATTCCTGTGTTTACAATTTTAAATACTTTATTTTAAACCCTGTAAAAATGAACCGTTGTTCTTACAGTATAATACTCATGCTAAAATGAAATATCTGAGCCTTAAATTGATAATTCATTGTTAATCGTAATATTTGTTGGAAACTACTCATATTTAAATGTGTTAAGTTTTTTCAATTTGTATGCTTAAAGGCTTATCTCTATTACTCTATCTATTCAAAATTGAAAAAAAAAAATGGCCATTTTGAGACACAAAATTTGAATTTTGAGCTTTTTGGATTTTTTTTTTTTTTAATTTCAAAACTCCGACTGTGTGAATTCTAGTGCACCAAGGAACCTCTGCCAAGTTTAATGAAAATCCGACAAAAACTGGATTTGTATAAGGAACAAACCTACATACATCCATTTATATATAGATGAGAAAAATATATGGATGAGAAAAATAATGTTTTAAAAACTTTTATATCTACTATGAGGATTATTATTACTGTTAATAAAATTATTCATCATAGTTTCTTAGTGTAGGTATGCTTTACAAAATAATATTAAAAAATATTTTTCCACCGATACTGATCGGCACGATTTTGCCGATTAGTAATAATCGTCAAAATGGCCGATTATGGCTGATTAATTGGCACGGTGCATCCCTATCTGTTACACAAAAAAAAAATAAATAAATAAATAAATAAATAAATAAATAAATAAAAATAAAAATGAGAAACCAAAAGTTGGGTCAAGTATCCCTATAATTTCGCCAGATCTCAGACAATATCGCCTCTATCTGTTCCCAAAAGGAATAGTGCATTGCGCAGAAAATATATTTTGAAAGAAAATACAGTCTGTGTTAGAGGTGAAAGCAAAAACGGTAGACTGACACCAAGTAATCTGTAATTCTTCTTTGAACAGAAGAAATTTTCAAAGCCACTTCCATCACTTCACTGTCACACCTTGTCAATGACGCCTATGTGAATTCTAGTACATCGAGGAACCTCTGTGCCAAGTTTAATGAAAATCCGACGAAAACTGTGGATTTGTATAAGGAACAAACATATAAACAAACATAAAATATATATATATATATATAGGGTGTCCACTCCAATCGTGGACCAATAGCTAATTTCTAAACCGTTAGAGATAAGCATATAGTTTATTTAGGAAAAAATCTCCAAATTATGAAAGGAATTTTGGGTCGATTCAATGTTTTTCAAAAAATCAAATTTTGAAAGAGTTACGAAATTTAAATTTTTATACAGCCCCCCCAGTCCTATTAATCATATTTAGTAAAACATTCTTGACACTGTAACGTTTAAAACTAAAAAAAAATCACTCTTCCACCACAAAAATTGACCGAGTTATGACGTTTTGAAAAATCAAGATTTTGAAGGATTTCGCATACGGTCCCTTAAGCGATCTCTCGATGACGTCATGAAATAATGCAAAACCTTGATTTTTCAAAACGTTATAACTCGGTCAATTTTTGTGGTAGAACAGTGATTTTTTTTTAGTTTTAAACGTTAACAGTGTCAAGAATGTTTTACTAAATATGATTGATAGGACTGGGGGGCTGTATAAAAATTTAAATTTCGTAACTCTTTCAAAATTTGATTTTTTGAAAAACATTGAATAGACCCAAAATTCCTTTCGTAATTTGGAGATTTTTTCCTAAATAAACTATATGCTTATCTCTAACGGTTTAGAAATTAGCTATTGGTCGACGATTGGAGTGGACACCCTGTATATATACATTCATTTATTTATATATACTTAGATAAATTAACTGTATTATACTGTAAAAGCAGCATCCATTTTTTAGTGATATGCATAAATCTATACATAATTAGAACGTTGTCAAAGCCGTTTATCTCAAAAAGACACCGGACAGCCCCGGAGTGGGCGGCAATAAAAACCACTCGGATTGCACTTCCGAAACATTCATTAAACAAACGTAATTAATTCGGGAGCGCGCAACAAGAGAGAAGAGAAAAAAAAAAGAGACGGCGGATTGAAACGTTTATCTCGCACTAGGGCGCGTTTCCCGGGCTACGGGACACAAAAAGGGGCAATCCCTTTTAATTTGTCGGCCGTGCTCAGGCGGGCATGGCTTTAATTGAGATCAGCCACTCGACCTAATCCGCGTCTCCTTGTGCTCCGTTATTAACCTTTGATACAGCGCGCCCGCTTCACGGCTGGCCGGGCCGCGCCGGCGTTCTTCCTTTATTAGTTCGCGGGCGGGACCCGACTTCGGAGGCGCCATCTTTGGGCACGGAGTTGGTTCAACACAAAACATGAATGTTGTTTTTACAGTAGAAAACAGCTATTTTTATAGTAATAAACTGTAAACTTTACAGTCATAAACTGTAAAATTACCTCTATTACAGTACTTGTGCGGAGATTTCGATCCATAACTCAGAAAAAGTGGACTGTAAGTTGGAAGCGTTTTATTTGCGTGCATACATCGTGAAGACTTGTTGTCTTCTGTTACATTTTAAGCGAAATTGGGGTTTTTCACAGCTTTTGAAGAGCTTGCTGCAAAAAGGAGGTAGCTCCATTTTCAATGTCTTCAAAATGTCTGCCTATTAGAACTTAAAATAAAGGTCACCTTTTTTGTTCTAATATCTTAAAAAATCCTCTTGTATACTTTTCAGTGCAGTTATACAAGAGGATTCATAAAACTTGAAGAAACTTTTTGAATGCGATTTTCTGCTATAAGTTTTAATGCAGACATTTTGAAGACATTGGAAATGGAGATACCTCCTTTTTGCAGCAAGCTCTTCAATTGCTAGTTTTACAGTTTATTTCTGTGCATTTTACATTTGTAAATTGGAAAGTCGACTGCCAGTACTGTACTGTGAAAACGACAGTTCATTTTTCGCTGAGTAGGAACGGGTCATTACTACAGTCGACGCTCGATAAAACGACCGTCTTCGTCCTACAGAAAAAGGTCTTTATAACGAGTGGTCGCTATAAGAGGTAGAACATACAGTATACTGGGATACAGTTGGGGTTTTCTCACCGGTCGTTATATTAGGAAGGTCTTTATAACGAGTGGTCGTTATAACGAGCGCCGACTGTATTAGGATATCAGTACGCAAATGCTTTTGTATGTGAGGAGAAATAGAATTAGCAGTATGAAACTTTACCTAGCTTTACAGACTCAGGATACATAATTCCCACAGAAACACATAATTCCAAATAGTAGTTCTAAAGACACAATTCTTCAATAGTGTACTCTCACTTATGCGCCGGCCCAAGGGACCAACAGAAAAAGGCGCATAACTGAAAGAGACGTATAAGTGAACAAGTCTATTTGAAGGTCTGAACCCAACATAAATTCAAATGAGAGAATGAATAAGAATGTTTCTATAGAAAAGGAACATGTTACTGCGGTTTGGCAATTTCTGTAACCGTAACTACAATGATAAAGAGAAAACAAAAATTGTAGCATACCTTGTCACAAACTGTTAATTTTAAAACAATGCATAATAAATAATTCTCCCTATCCGAACTCGAGTTCAGACGGAAAAAAATGCATTCCGTGGGCAATAAAAGCGAAATATTAAAGAGGAAAGTGAAGAAACATGCTAATTTTTTAAAGAAAATAAATTAAATATTTGACGAATATTTTACGAAAAATTCGGCGCATAAGTGAAATATTTATCTTTAGAGCGACGCATAAACGAATGATATTATTATTATTTTGCTATTGAATGTGCTGGGACCATTGAAAATCGTCGTATAAATGAAAAAGGCGCATAAACGAGGCGGCGTATAAGTGAGAGTTCACTGTAGATCTTTGGTGATGTTATTTTCAGAAGAGTCTCGATGGTTCTAACACGGAAAATTTCTCACAAAAAAGCTGTATTTTTTAATGTTAAAGGAAAAGATGGAGCTCAGGACCCCAGCAATTTTCCAAAATTGAAGTCCCAAAGACAATATTTGATGACAACAGAGGAAGGGTTGGATTTCAGGACTCTTTCCCGGTCAATTTTTCGGGATTAAAGCTCTAAATGCGTTAGTGTATAGGCCATTTTTGGTTTACGAAATTATTCGAAATTATTTACGAAATCGATGTTTTGAAACCTCAGTGGAAGACAATTTTCGAATTATGAGGAGGGGGAGTTCAGAAAATCGTTCACTGAATATTTCCGAAGTTGCAACTCTGAAATTACAATTTTATGCTACTTTCGTGACGGAAAAAGGAAATCATTATGTTGGAGGACAGCTCCGCCCCCCCCCCTTCCTTGCCTACGTTACTCTCTTTTTTTATTCGTTTGATTAAAAAAAGACATAAATTACAGTAAACTTCTGATTATTCGCGGAATAGGGTCTCACGGTAACCGCGGATAATTTGAAAAATA
This sequence comes from Uloborus plumipes, assembly GCA_038373865.1. Taxonomy (NCBI): domain Eukaryota; kingdom Metazoa; phylum Arthropoda; class Arachnida; order Araneae; family Uloboridae; genus Uloborus; species Uloborus plumipes. The sequence goes on along the minus strand of JAXGGA010010516.1, from coordinate 24,111 downwards.
GGTACTGGTGTATGCAACAGTCAAAACAATCCATCACATTAGAGCCGCTATATAGACAGGCCGACGCATCAAGATTAAGTTTCACCACTTTGGATCCAATTCCTTAACTTTTACTTTCATATTTTCATTGTTGCGGAGTAGGGTTACCAGAAAAATGTTTTGGCACATTGCTAAGCTTTGCCAAATCCACGTGCCGCTAATAATTGCTCACAGTGAAAAATTGCCAAAACGCGATTACTGGCCAGAAAAGACAACCACTCAAACACACAAGCACGCGTTGGATCCAAAGTGGTGAAACTTAATCTTGATGCGCCGGCTCGTATATATAGGGGCCTTACATCACATAACAGACAACGCATACATTTAAATTATAGCAAGAAATTATAACATTGAATGTAAAAAAATCGTTAAAGGCTAAAAACGACCCACAACGCAATCGCATTTTTCTGCATTCCGTAAATTATCGCTACAAAAATAAAAAAGAAAACGAAAGTGTACTGAATATTGTTTTTACAATATAATACAGCTAATTTTATTGTAATGAACTGAAAAAATGTTGCTAATTTTATAGTAATCAACTATAAAGTTTCTACTTTTACATTACTAAACTGTAAAATTGCGAATTTTACAGTAATAAACTGGAAAATTGCTAATTTTACAGTTTATTGCCGCACGTTTTACAGTTTTAAATTATAACTTCTGCGGCCAGTATTATACTGTTGTTTTTACAGCAAATACAGGCATATTTTACGGCAATAAACTGTAAAATTTCTAACTTTACAGTAAGAATCTGTAAAATCGCTAGTTTTAATTTCTTACTGTGCATTTTACAGCTTTAACCCATTAATGCCTGACTTTTTTTTTTCCAAAGATATTTTGTATACTGGTTACAAACAGTGTTTAATGAACAGGAAAAATAATTAAAAACATATTATGTAAAATGTAATTTTTTTACTAAGGAAAGAAAAATCGTTCCTTAAAAGTTACGACAGACCCCAGAGGGTACATACTATTTTTACTGAAATTTTTTTTCTGCCTCCGATATAATATTTAAAAAGACATTTTATAAGAAGAAATAAAATCAGCAATGAACATAAACTGGGAAGCTGGGAATCACTTTGAAAACTTAGCTTTTTTTCTTGAGATTGTGAACGATGTCATTTTTTATAAAGATCATATTAAAACTGCTGCAGAACACACTTTACGATGGTTATGTGCTGCAATCTGTTAATAACGAATTGAAACGTTACCAAGGTACTCATTGAACACTATTATTTGGTTGAAATATTCATTTTGGGGAAATTCAGACCCTTTTTTGGACCGTCCCTAAAAAGGGACGCTAGGCATTGATGGGTTAAATTTTAACCGCCGCTACCAACATTATACTGTAAAAACAACAGTAAATTTTTGCAGTGTGTTATCATAAAAATAATTTCATTTTCAGTGAATTGTTTGAATAATTCGCCGAGAGTCGTAATCGCTAGGGATGCACCGATTAATCGGCCATAATCGGCCACTTTATCGATTATTTATAGTTGGCGAAATTGGACCGATTAATCGGAGAAAAAATATTTTTAAAATACATTTTTCAAAATGTGCCTTCAACGAGAAACTATGATAAATAATTTTGTTGAGGTAAATAAATAATTTTCTACAAACACATGACATACAAAGAATGTTGCAACATTTTTTATGTGCCGATATTTTTCTCTTTTAGCACAGTGCTGATAGATAACTTTGTACTTTTCATACAGAATAAAAGTCTTGGTTTAAATAGAGAATTAAATAGTTAAATTAAAAAAAATAATAATACGAATAATTAGAAAAAAAAATATTGATGAAAGTACTCCTAAATTAGCCTACACATTAAATTATATTTCCTTTTTTTATATGTATATATATTCATGTCTAGTTAACATAATGTAACTTTATAAGCAATAATATGGCAATTGGCTCAACCAAATTTGACAAAATTTTGAAATTATTTTGTGAAAATTAGCAAAATAAGAGAAAAAAAAAGTCACTCAGAAATAAATTAGTCATTATTCCTAAAATCGAACTTGCGTAAGAAAAAAAAGTGATGGAGAAATTGATAGCGTTAAAAGTAACATTCATGATCATTAAAAGCCTCCGCCGAGTAATTTGCAGATTATCATCAGTTGATTAATCGGTAATCGACCAAATTGCTTATCGGTGCATCCATACATTGCAAAAAATGAACTGTTCTTTTTACAGGACAATACTGGCAGCTGATATTCTAATTAAAATTTGTAAAATGCACAGTATTTAACTGTGAAATTAGCAATTTACAGTTTCTTACTGTAAAGTTAGAAATTTTAAGGTTTATTACCACAAAATTTAGTTGCATTATACTGTAAAAACAACAATATAGTACTAATTCTAAAATTAGCAATTTTGCAGCTTATTATTGTAAAAATAGCAATTTTACATTTTGTTACTGCAAATTTAGCAATTTTGCAGTTTATTATTGTAAAAATAGCAATTTTACATTTTGTTACTGCAAATTTAGCAATTTTACAATTTGCTTCTGTAAATTTAGCAATTTTACAGTTTAGTACTATAAAAATAGAAGTTTTATAGTTTATTACTGTAAAATGGACAATTTTTGCAATTCATTACTATAAAATTAGTTGTATTATACTGTAAAAACAACATTCATTTTTCGCAGAATCACGACGATTGACCAAACATGTCCGACGATCGGCCCCGCAAACTCCTCCCGCAACGAAAGCGGCACGGCAGGAATGCAATTACGGGGCGCAGCGCTCGGGGCTCGAGCGCTGCGCCCTTTCACGTCTCCGTGCGCCCCGTTTTTCTTTTCCCGGTCCGATTCCGGCGAAAGAAAAAAAAAAAAAACTCTCTGCCGCTGCGAAGAAAATAATGGAGACGCAGGCATCCGGATTTGGAAATCAAGATGCGATTAATTGCGCCCCCGCTTGCTGTTTGTTTGTCTGTCTGTTTGTCTTTTTCTTTCTGTTCTGGGGGCATCTGCGATTTATGTATATATGCATTATGATACGGGGCTGTCTGCGCTTGGATTTCGGTCGTGTCTTTCTACACTCTAAAAAATGAATGTTACTATGAATGTTGCTTTTACAGCATAATACAGCTAATTTTACAGTAATTTTGCAGTAATAAACTGTAAAACTGCTAATTTTACAGTAGTAAACTTAAAATGCCAGTTTACATTAATAACCTGTAAAATTGCTATTTGTACAGTTTATTACCGTGAATTTTACAGTTTCAAACTGGAACCTCTGCTGCCAGTATTATCCCTAGCAGCAGCATCTCATCGGCCGATGATCGGCCATTCATCGAAACTCGATGAAATTCTCATCGGCCGATGATCCAATATGTCTCATCGGCCGAGCAGAATCCGAGCAGCAAAATCCGATGAGAATACGATAAGATTTGGAGCAATTTAAGAGCAGAACAGTCCCGTGCCGAGGAATTTCATCGGGAAACTTGATCGGAAGGATATCGTTTTCCGATGGAATATAGCTTATCTTACTTTCATTGGGAAAGTTGATCGGAAGGATATCGCTTTCCGATGAAAAGTAGCTCATCGAAAATCGTACTCGGATACTGATCGGAACGATGTCATCGTGCGTTACAGGATCAGTTTAAGGGGAGTTTGTTGATCGGCCGAGCAAAATCCGATGAGTTGATGCTACTTGGGATACCTTTGTTTTTACCCTATAATATTGCTAAATTTTACGGCAATAAAGTGTAACATATCTAACTTGACAGTAATAAACTGCAAAATAGCTAGTTTTACAGTTTATCAGTGTGCATTTAACAGTTTTAAATCGGAACATCGGCGTCTACAGTATTATACTGTAAAAACAACAGTTCCTTTTTTGCGGTGTAGAGAGTTGACTAGAAACTCAATTTATGCGGTAGCACATACACTGTAAAAATGAGTGTTGTTTTTGCAGTACAATACAGCTAATTTTACGGTAATAAACTGCAGAAAATGACTAATTTTACCATAATAAACTGCAAAAATGTCTAATAAAAAATTAAAAATGCTAATTTAAGTTTATTACCGTGCATTTTAACCTGGAACCTCTGCTGCCAGTATTATACTATTGTTTTTACAGTACAATACAGCTAAATTTTACGGCAATAAACTGCAAAAATTGCTAACTTTACGCTAAGAAACTAAAATTACAAATTTTACAGTTTATTACTGTGCATTTTACGGTTTTAAACTGGAACCTCAGCTGAAAGTATTATACTGTTGTTTTCACAGTACAATACAGCTAAATTTTACAGCTAAAAACTGTAAAATTTGCTAACTTTAGAGTAAGAAACTGTAAAGTTCCTAGTTTAAGTTTATTGCAATGCATTTTACAGTTTTAACCCATTTATGCCCAGTAGCCTAAAAACGGGACGCTTGTTAGTTACTGCATACAAAAACCTGTAATGGGTGTATCATTTTACTCTAAAGCTGTTTTTCACAAGTTAAATAGTCCTTCTTCTTGAGAAAACCAGATAGAGCCACTATTTGGACATCAGAGTTTATTTATCGACAGCTATTTTCAGACAAATCAGTCCAGCAACGATCCAGCATGGGTAGCCGCAGAAAGTAAAAGTTTTTTGCGACCTTTTTTTCCGTAAAATTAAACTATTTTAAAATGATTTGCTTAAAATGGATCACAGATGCCTTCTGTAATGTTACTTTGCACAAGTAAAGTCAAGTAAGGTCGTACTTTGCTCACATATCTGCAAAATATCCCATAAGCAGGACGTTAAATAACTTAATAAATATGGCAACGGCGAACTATTTAAAGCCCAAAATGTATGTGAACCATTCTAAGAGTTTTAAGCAGATAAAAATTGAAAAAAAAAAATGTTTAAAAAAACTTGGCCATAAATGGGTTGCATTTTAATCTCGGCTGTCAGTATTGTACTGCAAGAAGAATGGTTCATTTTTTGCAGTGTAAGTACCAAAATTTTATGTGATTTAGTTACTTATTTACTTTTTTTGCTGCTGCTTTCTGACAGTATTTCTTATGAATTAACGCTGAGGCCGGCAACATAAATTGACTGAGGATTTAATTTACAAGTTTGGTGCGAACGTAAGATCGACCTTGTGCGGAGTAGGGGGGGAGGGCATGATTCATACACTATTGACTTAAACGATGCGTTACGCACACGGATAAGTTGGGACTATGCAGACTTCAAATTGTGGGTTAACTCTTATCAAAAAAGACTTCGATACTTTTTAATTGAAGGAATTGAATGGCTAAAATTTGGTTAGGTTAACCCACATCTAAGTATTTTAAGACACAAGTAATATTTCTTGTTTTAAAATTAATATAATAGTGACCATAAAAAGTTTTAAAAGTTTCCAAATATCTTTTGATGAGGACGCTCAACCTAATTGTTGCAGAAATAAATTTTTATTAATTATGTTCAGACAGAAAGTAAGGTTTGAAATATTCTTTACTCAAGCAAAAGAGAATCTTTTTCTCTCGTTTTATCATTTGTAATGATGAGGACTGCGACTCTTATTGACTGATAGCTTCCCTCGAAAGACGAAAGAAATGCTGCGAATGAGTTCCGTAAAACGCGTTTTTCTGCTGGCGCACTCTCTTTGCAAGCAAAACAACCACCAGTCTCAATCCAGCGACAAAGAGATTGGTTCTCCAAGTCCTAATGACATCTCATTTATTTGCCATCGACTTTGTGATGCCTAGTTCTTCAGGATCGAGGAGTTAAGGGTACAACTATGTGTTTGTGTACCAGCGTAAGTTGGTGGGTCTTGGTGTTACGGAAGCTACTTCTTTCCGTTCCATTGGTTCCGCTCAAATTAAATTAAAGTCTTTTGTGTGGCTTATTTAGAACTAGCTTATTACCCGGCCGTTCCCGGGTGCTTATTAATGCAACATAACTAATTATAAATGCTTTTAACTTATTTCATGCTAAAATGAAATAGATGAGCCTTAAATTGATAATGCATTGTTAATTGTAATCTTTGTTTGAAAATACTGATGTTTAAACTCAGGGGCCCGATTAAGATAGTACAAGGCCCTAGGCCGAATACTTTTTTGGGGCCCCTGTAGTCAGGCTTCACAGTTTTAGTTTTTGAAGAAAACCATTTTTGCCATTGACAATAGCAATTTTATCCATTTGGGGGCCCCTAAATTGTAGGGGGCCCTAGGCCATGGCCTAATTGGCCTATTCAGTAATCAGGCCCTGTTTAAACTTGTTAACTTTTATCAATTTGCATTGATAGAAGTTGTAAAGCTTACATTTGCATACTTAAAGACTTATCTCTATTACCCTATCTATTGCAAATTAAAATAAATGGCCATTTTGAGGCAAAAAATTTGAATTTTGAGCTTTTTTAATATTTCAAAACCTCACCTATGTGAATTCTAGTGCATCAAGGAACCTCTGTGCCAAGTTTGTTGAAAATCCGATGAAAACTGTGGATTTGTATAAATAACAAACATACAAACAAACAAACATACATCCATTTTTATACAGATAGGTTTAGTTTCGGCTCGGTGACGTAGTGGTTAGTGGTTTCAGAAACGACAAACCAATTATTCTGGAAAGGGGATAGAATTTAGAACCCTCAAAAGTCTCGAAAACCCACTCCGATTTCGTAGTGACTTTTCATGCTACAGAAAACCCTCAGCACAAAATGGCTGCCTACGTCTCATGTTGTGTCTGTTTGGCTTCGACACTCTCGGTCAAATCAAATTCCTTGAGCAATTTTGCATCATGAGAACCCAGGTACACACCATCTGGAGGGAAGCTGGACCTTGAAATTCAATCTACCATTGACATCCGCGCCGTAATGGTGGCACATAAAAGACTAGATAACATGTCGGGTGATGGCATCAAATTTGCAAAAGATCTAAAACTATTTACATAACCCCGTCGGGGGAGAGGATGGGGACTTAGAATGTTTTCTAGATGAAATCCGCAACAACTGGCTTAAGTCGAACAGATACAGGTCCGTCATTTCGAATGATTACTGAGAGAGGGGGATGGGGGAAGTATGTAAAATGTAAATTTTACCAAAGAATTGCAGAAACCACGCCTACTTACATACATTGGCTTCCCAAAGTCAGGTGCACTGCAAAAAATTAACTGTTGTTTTTTGCAGCATAATACAGGCAGCCGAGATTTCAATTTAAAACTGTAAAGTGCACTGTAATAAAATGTAAAACTAGTAGTTTTACAGTTTATTACTGTAAAGTTAGAAATTTTACAGTTTATTGCCGTAAAATTAGCAATTTTTAGTTTATTGCTATAAAATTAGCTGTATTATGCTGTAAAAAAATATTCATTTTGGCAGTGTATTCTTTACTCAAGCAAAAGAGAATCTTTTTCTTTCGTTTCATCATTTGTAATGATGAGGACTGGGACTCTACTGATTGATAACTTCCCTCGAAAGACGAAAGTAATGTTGCAAATGAGTCCCGTGAATGACGTTTTTCTGCAGGCCCACTCTCTTTGCAAGCAAAACAACCACCAGTCTCAATCCAGCGACAAAGAGATTGGTTCTCCAAGTCCGAATGACATCTCATTTATTTGCCATCGACTTTGTGATGCCTAGTTCTTTAGGATCGAGGAGTTAAGGGTACAACTATGTGTTTGTGTGTGTACCAGCGTAAGTTGGTGAGTCTTGCTGATTTGGAAGCTACCTCTTTTCGCTCCACTAGTTCCGCTCAAATTAAATTCAAGTCTTTTATGTGGCTTATTTAGAATTTAGTTTCGCCTCGGTGTGGCGTACACTGTAAAAATGAATTCTGTTTTTACAGAACAATACAGTTAATTTCATAGTGATAAACTGGAAAATTTTCTAATTTTACAATAATAAACTGTAAATTGCTAATTTTACAGGACTAGACTGCAAAATTAATAATTTAACAGAGTATTACAGTGCATTTTACAATTTCAAACTGGAACCTCGGCTGCTAGTATTATACTGTTGTTTTCGCAGTATAATATAGCTCAATTTTGAGACAATAAACTGTAAAATTTCCAACTTTACAGTAAGAAACTGTAAAATTGCTAGTTTTAGAGCTTACTACTGGGCATTTTACAGTTTTAATTTGGAACCTCGGCTGCCAGACTGCAAAAACGACAGTCCCTTTTTCGCAGTGCAGTGGTTAGAGGGTTCTGAAACGACAAGTCGAGGATATTGGAATAGAATTTGGATCCCCCAACAGTCAGGGCCGATTAATCTCTGAAGTTAGCGGAAGCTCAGTCTACTGTAGGGGCCCTCCAGTTTTCGTTACAGAAAAATTTTCGGACGACTCTGCACGTTGACACAAAACTCACTAATGCTACGAAGATTATTCTTAAAGTGGCCCAGTAAAATTCAGATTAAAGTTTAGCCTATATACTTGCACTATAATTCTCAGCAAATGAGGGTGGTTTGTTATTTAATAAGATTTATCACTTCGCAAAATTAGCATTCAAATCCATAGTAACACAGTTGTGCCAAACTATATTGAACCAATTATCTTTAAAATTGAATTAAAATGCGGAAACTGGGGGGTTTATAAGAAGGTTTCCTGCCATATTTGGGCCCTTTGAAATTTTTGAGGGGAAGCTCAAGCTTCCCGAGCGTTTTGGGTAATCAGACCCTGCCAACAGTCTGGAAAACCCTGTCCGACGCTGGAGTGACTTTTCGTGCTACGGAAAATCCTCAACACAAAATGGTTGCCTACGTGTCATGTTGTGTCTATTTGGCTCCGACGCTCTCGGTCCAATCAAACTCCTTGAGCAATTTCGTATCATGAGATACCTACCATCTGGAGGGAAACTGGACGTTGAAATTCTCTCTACTTTTGACGTCCGCACCCTAATGTTGGCACATAAAAGACTAGATAACACACCGGATGATAGCATTCTGCAAAAGATCTAAATTATTTACGTAACCGCATTGGGGGAGAGGATGGGGACCATAGGCGGATTTAGGCTGTGAATTCTGGGCGTGCAACAAACCGAGGTTTCCGCCCACCCCCCAAAAAAAAAAAACATTCCCGGGACGAACCAAACAAAAATTTTAGTTATCAAATCAAGGTTTTTTTTGGCGCATGGGGAGGGGGGAGGCGTAAAGTTAGTAATTTTCAGGAGGGCGTCCGTGGAGGTCTGGGTGTTGAGAACCTCTGAACTGCATAATATGTTGTATTTTTGGGTTTTCTTTCTAGTGAATGAAGTTGAACTGTTGCTGTAAAAAAATATAACTTATTTTCCAAAATGCTTCCAGATGAAATATGCTTAATTAATTTTTTTTTTAATGTAAGCAAAATGTTAGGGGTGCGGGGCACTCCCTGGCACCCCCGTAAGTTCGCCTATGATGGGGACTGAGAATGTTTTCCAGACGAAATTCGCAACAATTGGTTTAAGTCGAACATATACAGGCCCGTCATTTCGAATTAGCACTGAGGGATGGGGAATGGGGGAGGTACGTACAATGTAAATTTTACCAAAGAATGGCAAAACCACGCCTACTTACATGCACATACATTGGCTTCCCAAAGCCAGGTGCACTGCAAAAAATGCACTGTTGTTTTTACAGTATAATACTAGCCGAGATTCCAATTAAAAACTGCAAAGTGCACAGTAATAAACTGTAAAACCAGTAATTTTACAGTTTATTACTGTAAAGTTAGAAACTTTGCAGTTCATTGCCTTAAAATTTAGCTGTATTATGCTTTAAAATGACAGTATAATACTGGCTACCGATTTTCCAGTTTAAAACTATAAAATGCACGATAATAAAACTGTTAAATTAGCTATCTTACAGTTCATTACAGTAAAATTAGCAATTTTACAGTTTATCACCATAAAATTACCTGTATTACATTGTAAAAACAACACTAATTTTTTACAATGTTGCTCCCCCCCCCCCCGAAATGACGGGCCTGAATAGATAAAATCATCTTTTCCGCAGCACTGTATTTATAAATGATGGAGCGCCTCCCTCCTCCGATATCGAATCGGAATGAGATTCACGGACATAAGTGAAGCGGCGAAATGAGCGACGGGGTGGGGGGGGGGGGAGGACATGAAGCCCGCGAAATGAGATGGAATGCGCCCGGCGAATCCAAATAAACCAATAACGACGCGAGTAAGATTAATTTCTCGTGTGCGCGCACTTGCGGAATATTATTACGGGAGAATCTGTTCCCCTTTCGGGAGTATCCGGTCAGGCGGAACGTCCGTCCGCGTCTTCCGTATCCGCAACTGCCGGATGCACCATTCCAGATGTCCGGGTCAGTGACAATTGGCATTTCTGCTGGATTCGGACCCGAAGCGAAAATTTGTATTGAAAGCAAAAATACCTTCCCGCACTGTGAAAAATCGATGTTGATTTTACCCCAAGTAGCACACTTCGTTTTTTAAAGGTTGTAAAATGGTTATTAACGTTGTTACAACGGATTAAAAACGTTTATAAAACGTTTAAACGTTTTTTGTGCTACCGGGGACAGTATGCAGCTATTTTTATTGTGTAATAAACTAAAAATTGCTAATTTTACAGTAATGAACTGTAAAATTGCTACGTTTACACTAACAAACAGTAAAATTGCTGCTTTACAGTAAGAAACTGTAAAATTGCTAATTTGACAGTTTATTTTTATGCATTTTAAAAGTTTTAAACTGGAACCTCTGCTGCTAGTATTATACTGTTGTTTTTACATTATAATACAGCTAAGTTTGTCGTAATAAACTGTAAAATTGCTAATTTTACAGTTTATTGCTATACATTTTAAAAGTTTTAAACTGAAACCTCTACTACTAGTATCATACTATTGTTTTTACAGTATAATATAACACAGCTAATTTTGTGGTAATAAACAGTAAAATTGTGTTTATAAATTGTGTGTAAAATTGTTGCTTTACAGTAATGAACAATAAAACTGCTACTTTACAGTAATAAACTGTAAAATTGCTGCTATACAGTAATAAGCTGTAAAATGGCTAATTTTACAGCGTATTATTCTGCATTTTACAGTTTTAAACTGGAATCTGCTTCCAGTATTATACCAGGGGTGCCCACAGGGGGGGGGGGGAATCATGGCGCAACTAGTTGCGCCGTCAAAATTTTTGGAGGGATTTTTGAAAACTAAATTTATGTATTTATTTAAAATATCCAGTAATTTATTTTTTATTTACTGATTTTTTTAAATAAAAATTATTCATTATTTTTTTTAATTTAAATTATTTCTTTTATTTCTTTATTACTATTATTTCTTTCTTTCTTTATTTGTTTTGTGCGTGCGTGTGCTTGGAATCTCTGGAAGAGAAAAAAAAAAGCGATTCTATTCTGCGCATAGTTAGTTTTAAAAAATAATGGTAATATATAAAAAAAAATAATAGTTAGAATGAAAAAAAATAATATTTAAAACATAAAAAAAATAAAATTTAAAACACAAATGAATAATATTAAAAAAATAAAAGAATAAAAAAAAGATAAATAAAATAAAAAAAGTGGAGTAAAAATAAAAAGCACAGGGGGGGGGGTGAAAATTTTTGGGAGGGAATTTGCGTCATTGAGCTTGGGGGGGGGCACCCCTGTATTATACTATAAAAACAATACTTTATTTTTTGCAGTGCACTTCTAAATTCCACAGTCCATTGTCTTGTGCCATCCGCTGGGCTGGCAATATGGGGGTGCTGCTTCGCTTTTCCTGCAGTACCGTCATTGGTTGGGAAGTCCCCGACCTCCACAGTACACATATGCCATAGGCACCCATTTATAGGGTCCCTATGGCATACATGGTAATATTAGGGGTAGGCAACAACACAAATGTGTTGGCATTCGCATGGAGAAAGGATTTATTGTTGTAAAATTAGCACTTTTTACAGTTTAGTACTATAAATTTAGCTGTACTACACTGTAAAAACAACACTCATTCTTTTCAGTGTGCGATAGGGTGCATCCCGCGGCACCACATACCGGGACGTCCACCGGCCCTTGCTCCTTCGCCACCATGCAGAACATGGCGGCAAAGGAGCACACACACAGGCCTACATGCACACATATGGCAATTCGTCACTGCGAAAAACATAATTTGAATTCAAAATGTCAACATTCAATTGTTTCTATTCTTCATTGTTTTTACTATCATGGTAATTATTATTAGTCTCTTAATTGTAAATATTATTAATGTTATTAATTATTATTGTTATTATAGGCGACGCTCGTTATAACGACCAATCGATATAAAAAACCTCTTCTCTAGGACGGAGATGGTCGTTATATCGAGCGTATATATTTATTTACACTGGCGAAAAAAAAAAATCCCAATACCATGAAAGACTTGTGTTAGATAAACGAAATTTGGTAGGTAGGCGTGTTTATACAACTGAAAGATGACATCGATGGAAATTTCGCGCTCAGCGCATAAGTGTGGCGCAGCTGGCGTCACTCAGAACATGCAAATAAGGCTTGTTTTAAAAACGTGTTGTGAAGCTCGTGTGTATTATTTTTCCATGAAATTGGACGAATTGCGTTCATGTTAGCCAGGAATGCCTTTAAGAAGACGAAGAAGCCATTATCAACAGCTCACCGAGTTTAAACGAGGTCGAACACTTTGGCTACGAGAAGGTGGATTTTCATTTCGCGATATTGCAGAAAGACCTGGGTGGGAATGTTTCCACCATGCATGATTATTGGAAGCTATGGGCAAGGGATGGTACTACCTCAAGAAGATCGAGTTCCGAGCTGCCACGTGGCACGACTGAGAAGGAAGATCGCCGAATCTTGCGTACGGCTGTGGCGCATCGTACTGCATCTGCGGCTGACATTCGAGCTGCAGTTGGTACCGTCGTGACCCAAGGAACGGTAAGAAACTGTTTACTTCAAGGACAGCTCCGAGCCAGGCAGCCTGTAGCCGGTATTCCATTAACTGCAAACCATTGCCTTTTCCGACGGCAGTGGTGCCACGACAGAGCTCACTGGAGGTCGGAGTGGGGATCTGTTGTAATTTTTGATGAAAACAGATTCTGAATTAGTGCCAGTGGTGGCCGAATATTGGTCAGAAGGACGCCAGGGGACCGCCTGCATCCAAGCGGTCTACGGTCTAGACACACGGGACTCACACCTGGAGTTATGGTCTCTGGAGCAATTTCCTACGACAGCAGGGGCATTCTTGTGGTTATCCCAAACTCACTGACTGAAAATTTGTCGTCAGTCTATTAATTTAACCAGTAGTACAGCCCTTTATGAGTAGCATTCAAGGGGGCGTTTTCCAAGCGGATAACGCTCGCCCTCACATCGCTGCTGTAACGCTATGTGCTCTACAGAGTGCTGACATGTTACCATGACCTGCAAATTCACCAGGTCTGCCTCCAATTGATAACGTATGGGATACCATGGGATGGCACCTCCAGCATCATCCACACTCAGCAATGACGGTCCTAGTATTGACACAGCAAGTGCAACAAGCATAGAACTCCATACCACAAAGTGACATTCGGCACCTGTATGACATAATGCATGCACGCTTGCAGGCTTGCCTTCAAAATTCTGGAGGTTACACCCTCTATTAAATTAACATAATTTCACATTTGCACAGCATTTTCTGGAGCTTAAATTAGCCGGTGATCTTGTACATTTAATCAATTAAACATGTTAACTAGACAATTGCATTACCCAAATTTCATTACTCTACGGCAATTTTTTCTTGATGTTGGGATTTTTTTTTTTTCCACCAGTGTATATTTATTTATTTTTGAGTAACCACTCACACAATTCGAAGGAGACTGCAAACTGTATCTCATGATAAAAATGACAATTTCGTTCAGTCATTTTTTAAATTTTATGCATGTGTTTATTGATTCAATGCATTTCATTCACAGCTTTATTAATCACTTACAAAACAACACAAGAAAGATTATTACAGTTAAGCTCTTTGTTGCTGATTATTTATGTTAATTTCTCTTATAAACTTTAACTTTCATTTCACAGAGGGCGCAGCGGCCCAGAATGTATTTAAGATAAAGGCGCATTAAAGTTATTGTGAGCATACACTATATTTGTGGTTGTCAATTGTTTAGTTCAATAGAACATCGGTTTTAATGTGCGAAGGACATTTAGTGCCTGACCAGAATCATAATGCAAAAAACAAGCATCTCTGATTAAACATCGTACTCTTAGAAGAAAAAGAAAGAAAGACAAGTACTAAGATTAAATTAAAAATTTAAACGACCCCTGTACCTGATTATACCGATCTCATATTAAAACGAACTTCTCTGGTCATAAAGCATTTTAAATCTCAAAATATTCAATTTTTTTCGAGAAGATATGATAAACACGGAGAAGGAAGAAAGATAATCCTTACTAAACATTTGCCATAGTTGCACCAGTAGAATAAAGAAGGAAAATGGAAAATTCTTACACTAAAATTAATTACAAAAATTTTATTTGTTAACAAATAGAAACTGGCAACATATAAGCATTTTAAATCATTGGTGTTTTCTTTTTCTCGTCGGCCATCAATGACATCGGTTTCCAATCCTGTAGATTTAAAGCCTTAAGAGCATTTGTTAAAAAAAAGTTATCATTCGAATTCTACTTTACATGGAAATTCCAAACACATCTTATGAGTCGCAGATTTTGTTCCCCTTTCTTTTGGTACTATTGTTTTCAATTTTCCAGTATGTTTTCATTCCAAAAATTGTAAAAAACCTTTTAAAGGTTTTTAATTAATATCTTTGTTAATTAATGTCATCCGAAGAGGCGACCAAAAGCTAAGATCACTCTCGATCACTTCACCTTTCAAACTATAAAAAAAAAAAAAAAAAAAAAAAAAAAAAAAGCGGGGCTTGTAACGGTAACGGTTATGAGTTGCTGTTCAGGAAATTAAATTGTGAATCTTGTCCGTGTTGGTCTTGAAGTCGGCCTGTATTCCCCGATTTCTTAAGTTCTATATTTGGGATAGCTGCATGAGATAATATACTAGCTGTCGTGGCCGTCACGAAACTTTCTTCTACATCTATCTTATGAATTCCGGTTACAAAATAAAATACGTACTCGCCCGAGTAATTGGAGACAGCTACAATTTCCCAATTATCGTAATAACCCTGCAAATTCAGAATCAACGAGCGAAATTGGAAATCATTGCAAAAGCCTTGTTTAGATAAATTGCAAACATTTTATTTGTTAGTAAAAAGAAATTGGCAACAGTTAAAAATTTCAAATCATTGAAAGTTTTCAGCTGTTTTGATAATTAAATAGCGTGAAAGCGATTTTTTAATGAATTAATTTTTCGCATTGTTGACTAAGCGCAAAGATCACCCCATCCTCCCCCTGAGGAGATTGGCGACAAAATTTAATCGATGCTTGCTTCCATATTGAGTTAGTGTTATTCCAAATTTCATTCAAATCGCAGCAATATTTCCCGAGATACAGTAGGTGCAATGACAAAATAAGCACTTTTGATTGCTCCACCCCCTTTGAGATATTGACACACAAATTGAATCAGCACCTGTACTCAATAGGGTCTACCTATGGACCAATTTTCGTTTGATTCCGCCGGTTACTTCCTGAGATATAGCAGTCACCCCCGCGCAGAACACGTGCGATTGCTCCACCCCCCTTGGAGATATTGACAAACAAATTAAATCAGCACCTGTACTCAGTAGGGTCTACCTATGGACCAATTTTCGTTTGATTCCGCCGGTTACTTCCTGAGATATAGCAATCACCCCCGCGCAGAACACGTGCGATTGCTCCACCCCCCTCGGAGATATTGACAAACAAATTAAATCAGCACCTGTACTCAGTAGGGTCTACCTATGGACCAATTTTCGTTTGATTCCGCCGGTTACTTCCTGAGATATAGCACTCACTCCCGCGCAGAACACGTGCGATTGCTCCACCCCCCTTGGAGGAATTCGCTAAACAAAGTCAGGTGCACCAGTTCACATGGTGGTACATATGTGCAAAAATTTTTGTTCGATTTCATGCAGTAGTTTTTGCTCTAGCGCGGCCACAAAAACTGGTCACACACATACAGACTCACACACAGACAGACACACACACACACACACACACACAGACAGACATTTTCCAAAAATGGTCGAAATGGACTCAGCGCACCTCAAAACGTGCAAATCCGTCAAAATTCGACATTCGAAAATTTTCACGAAACCAATACTTTCTTCTATATATTAGATATAGAAGAAAGTAATAACAGTGAAATGCTTGATACTATATTTGTAGGTGTGGTTGTAAAAGTGATATGAGACGTAAATTTCACAAAACGTGTTATACTAACATAAAAATTATATAAACTTGGAATATTATTTCCAAAATGCTGAAGAACTATTACAGGTAAGAATTCATTGATATCATAATCTTAGTTCGGATGCGATAGCGCTTTTTTTAATTAAAATACATTGACGTTTGAATTTTATTGGAAAATGAAATTAAAAACATGCATTTAAAAGTGAGTTATAATCGTATGAATTTTCCATTATTACAGGGAAGTAGGATTTGATTTTTTTTTTTTTTTTTGTTTTTTGTCGTGTGCCAGCCAGGCTGGCAATTTTGGGGTGCTCTGCTTCACTTTTCCAACTGTACCGTTATTTGGTGTGAAGTCCGACTTCCACAGTACACGCATGCCATAGGTACCCGTTTATAGGGTAGGCAACCTTTCACACAACAACACATTCACACAAAGACAGGACAGGGACGGGAGAGAGAAAACACATCCATGCCCAGGCCGGGACTCGAACCCGGGGCCACACCATCCATGGCAGACTACTCTGACCACTAGACAAGGAGGCCGGCATCTGAATTTATTTTTTTTTTTTGCACTAAATAAGAATATTGAAAGAATTAAGTACCAAGCAGAAATTAGTTAATGATTTAGTTAAGTAGTTACCGTCAAAATTATTTAAAGTTTGAATTCTGGATAAAAATTATAACATGGAACGGATCGCACATTTTTGAAAGTAAGTAACGCTTTTATATGTGTGTATGGACCATGCAGAATTTGTTTCACTTGAATGATTTTGTACGAACGAGTGTCAGTAGATACAAAATTGAAATCAAATTTTTCGTAGCTTAAGGAAAAATTCCCTGTACTTGTGTAATGTTAGTTCAATGAATGTCATTTAGAAGAATATTTGAGAGTGGCAAATAATTTTCACTAAAATCTTTCACAATTTTTGTAGTTGAAAATCTTTAAAACAATTTTGAGTTGAAGATCTGTATGAGTTCAAGCACAAATCTGTACCTCAGAACCAGACTAACGTAAGTCCATTTTCGTCATTTTTCGGTAGAGGGGAAAAACGACTGTCGAATACATCATTTTTCCCCTCTACTGAAAAATGACGAAAATGGACTTACGTTAGTCTGGTTCTGAGGTACAGAAATAAGAGACAGTGTTTAGATCTTCTGAATAAAATATATGTCATTGTTGTGTTATTCTATCATGTTGATTTTGATCTCAAGTTATGATATACTCTTATGTAGCGCCAAAAGCTCGGTTAGTTTAAAGATTGTCATGTAGAAGACTTAAGAAAACCAAATGGACTTCAATGAAAATCGTTTAAGTGATCTTACATTGTAAGTCTGAAAATTCAGGTACAAATTAAAAAGTACTTATAATACAATATAGTCGTCTAACCTTGTCGCCTAAAAGGGGGTGTATAGTGTGCATCAAATCGGGTAGTTCTAATTTTTTGCTAAGTTGTTTGGGATGTCGATCGAATAAAAAAATCCATGTTTATGACCTCGAGTGCCGAATGCAAGCTTGTCATGAATCGAAAAACCTGCAAAAATTTTCCCTTTAAATTTAGTCTTTGGCGATTTTATCCCTGAACAACTGTTTTTTTTTTAACAATATTTACATTGACAGTTTTAAAGAAGACAAAATTTGCCACAATATGAATCCGCAAATCCATCTTTTTAGACACTTGCTGTTTTCGAGATACAGCCTCGTAGAGTTTGTATTTTCTTACAATCGCTAATTTTACAGTTTATTTCTGAGCATTTTACAGTTTTAAGCTGGAACCTCTGTTGCCAGTATTATACTGTTGTTTTTACAGTATAATACAACTAATTTTGTGGCAATAAACTGTAAAATTGTGGGAATAAACTAAAACTGCTGCTTTAGTAATAAACTGTAAAATTGCTAGCTTAACAGTTTATTACTGCGCATTTTACAGTTTTAAATCGGAGAATCTGCTGCCAGTCTGATACTGTAAAAACAACACAGTTAACTTTTTTGCAGTGTATCACCTTATTTTGACTGTAGCAAATATAGACTGATAAAAATGTCTGCAAAAATATTTCAAACTCTTAGGCAGGAATTCAAGTGAAACACCATTGCAATCGCTTCGATGCGATCGCAAAATAAATGCAAATGCAACTTAACTTGGAACTGACGTCACTACGGGTGGAGCCAATAAGAGCTCACAAGCAGTCAGCGATCTCCTCTTATTCGCCAAGTAGGCTGTGACGTTTTATCTGGCTCGTTTTTCATAGGCAAACGTCACGCTGGCGTCACGATGTTTTTATCAAGAAACGTTCTAATGTAATTCATTTCCAGTAGCGATTGTAATTTGCTATCGCCTGTTTCACTTGAATTCCTGCCTTAGTTAACACAGGCTCAACCATCGACGCAAATATTCGCGCATAACAATGAATGCCAATGCAATAATAACAAGTGGCAAAACAGCTTTTAAAAGGAGCGCATCCAGACAAGGATTTCCTATACTCCAGGACCGCGAAACGCCGACCAATGAGAGGGCCGCAAAAGATTATTCACAGGCAGGCGGCCCCGCGATATTAAAATCTCCCGAAATGAACTGCAATCTCCCGGATTTAATTGAAATTGGAATCGGCTGTTTCATTTTTGCGGCCGTTTCCCGTTTCGCTCTCTTTCGGGAAATGGAGTCTGGATCGAAATACCCGGCGATCTCTATTTTGATGGAAACCGGATCCCCGGATTCAATCAGCGGTTTTCGATGCTCATTTTTTTTTGTTGTTTCGCTTTTCTGTTTCCTTTTCCCGCCGAGAGGGGGAGCCGCGGTTTTTTTTTTCTTCTTCCGGGAACAGATGAAATTGAAATGAATATCCGGCGGTGATGCACATTCTTTTCAAATCGACTCAAAAGCGCTTTCGACGGATTCTTTTTCTCGTTTTTTGTTTTGTCTCAGACATCTTAGGTGAAAAAGATCGGCTGAGAGTGTAACGGGTCTTCCAAGAAAAGGCCGTCTTGAAATCTCATAGCACAGGGGTGCCCATCCACCCCCCCCCCCCAAAAAAAAACAACTTTTCTCAATTCTCTTGTGCTTTTTTGTTTTTATTTTTACACCTCTTTTTTATTCCATTTATTTTTTTAAATATTTATTTATTTTTTTAAATTATACCTATTATTTTAAATTATACCTATGTTATTAATTTTTTAAAAGTACTAATTATGCGTAGAATAGAATCGCTTTTTTTCCCTTCCAGACATTTCACACAAAATAAATAAATAAATAAATAAATAACAATTTAATTAAAATAATTTAAATTCAAAAAATAAATTAATTAATAATTTAAATTCAAAAAATCAGCAAATAATTTCAATAAATAAATAAATTAGCTTAAATAATCCCCCTCCCCCGCCCCCATTTTGATGTGCCATGTCCCCCCCCCCCCCCCCCGTTGGGCACCCTTGTCATAGCAAATACACTGTAAAAAATTAATGTTGTTTTTACAGTATATAATACAGATCATTTTATGGTAATAAACTGTAAAAATTACTAATTTTATAGCAACAAACTGTAAAATCTTTACTTCTGTATATAAACAATTAATGGAAAAGAAAGAAAAAAGCTTTATTAAAGGGATAGATTGCAAAAATGTTGTTACAAAATTCTCGCAATGTGCGCTTCAATTGCCGAGGAGAAACTTCTGTGAAACAAATCATGAAAAACTAAGTCTAGGCCAATAGCGAATACAGGGTACTGATTTGGGGGGGGGGGGGGGGAGACATTTTTGGAAAGGGGCCAACGTGCAATTTTCGGATGAAACGGAGGTGTGGTGCGATTTTCTCGAAATATCAAGTCTCTTGAAAAACTCCGATTTAGGATATGTTTGGTCACTTCCGGGGGGAGTGGGGTCAAAACCCCAATACAACCCCACCCCCCTCGCCTGGTCTACACTTCTCTATTTGTGAATCTGACCCTTCAGTTTTTTCTTTTTTCCTCACCTAAACTGCAAAAAAAGAGCTGTTGTTTTTACAGTATAATACCGGCAGCCGAGGTTCTAATTTAAAACTGTAAAATGCACGGTAATAAACTGTAAAAATAGCAGTTTTAGTTTATTTCCGTAAAATTTAACTGTAGTATCATACTGTAAAAACAACAGTATAATACTGGAAGCAGAGATTCCAGTTTAAAACTGTAAAATGCACGGTAATAAACTGCAAAGTTAGCAATTTACTACAAAATTAACAGTTTTACAGTTTAGTACTGTAAAATGAGCAATTTTACAGAGCTTTACTGTAAAATTAGCAGTTTTTACAGTTTATTACTATAAAATTAGTTGTATTATACTGTAAAACAACATTCATTTTTTCCAGCGTACAGTGAACTCTCACTTATACGCCGCTCATATTTATGGCGCCTTTTTTCACTTATACGACGATTTTTCAGTGGTCCTGGAACATTTCATTGTAAAATAATGATAATTTCATTCATTTTATACGTCGCTCTAAAGATAAATATTTCACTTTTGTGCCAAATTTTTCGTAAAATGCAAACAATGAAACTTATTTTCCTACAAAATGAGCATGTTTCTTCACTTTCCTCTTTAATCTTTCGCTTTTATTGCTCTCGGAAGGCATTTTTTCCACATGAACTAGATGTTCGGAGAGGGACAATTATCTGTTATAGATCGTTTGAAAGGGGACCAGTTTGAAGACCTAGACTACACTGCAAGCTTCCTTGACATCGTGGACGTTAAGCCTATGAAAAACGAGCTAGATAAAACGTCACAAGCCTACTTGGTGAATGAGAGGAGATCGCTAACTGCTTGTGAGCTCTTATTGGCTACGCCCGTCGTGACGTTCAGTGTCAACTTAAGTTGCTGTCTAGTATAGGTATGCTACAATTTTTTGTTTTCTCCTTATCATTGTAGTTAGGGTTACAGTCAGTTTGCCAAACGCAGTAAAATGACCATTTTCTAGAGAAACATTCTTATTCATGCTCTCATTAGAACTTATACAGCATTTTAGACTTTTAAATAGTGCTTGTGTAACTTATGCGTCTCTCTCACTTATGCGCATTTTTCCTGTTGGTCCCTTTGGGCCGGCGCATAAACTGAGAGTTCCACTGTATTTAATTGATGGCTAACAAAAGATTTTGTAGTATCTATATCTATAAAAATGAGTGTATGTATATATATATACTTGTTCTCTATACAAATCCACAGTTTGCGTCAGATTTTCATCAAACTTGACACAGAGGTTCCTTGATGCCCTAGAATTCTCATAGGCGGGGTCTTGAAATTTTAAAAAATCTAAAAAGCTCAAATTTAAATTTTTTGTCAAAAAATGACCCTTTTATTGGAATCTAGCCTATTTATATTGTAATCGAGATAGGCCTTTTAGCATTCAAATTGATGAAATTTAAGATTTTTAAATATTAGTATTTTCCAACAATGATTACGATTAAAGTAATGAATTTTCAATTTAAGGCTCACCTATTTCCTTTTAGCATTGAAATAAGTAAAAAACAATCATAATTCATGTGGACTTTATAAAAAGAGCCACGGATTTGAATTTCAAATTTGCAATGCGACTACAGTTGCGTCTGTAATGGAGATAAGCCTTCAGAACGAGAAACAGATTTATTTCTGAGTTATAATAATTTTTACTTTGTAGGTGGGAACAGTTAATAGAGAAAAGTTAATATTTTAAATTTGGCGGTTGAAATTGATGCAATTTTTTCACTTCCATGTGCATATATTTCATGCCAGTGGACGCGGCAAAGCACAGACAACATTTATCTTTCATTTTCACCTTTTGATAAGACTATATTTTCTGTAAACGTTTAACTTTCTGTAATATTTTAGTTTTTTTCAAAGTTTGTACCTAAGAAGGACTGATTGATGCTAATTACTTTATATACCCATATGAATAGAAACTCCTTTCAAACTTATTTTCCCTGAATGCTATGTTGTATTAATAAGCACCCGGGCAACGCCGGGTATTAAGTTAGTATTGGATAAGAATGCGATTTGTATTTACGTTTCAAAAGGCGACAGTTTCAGTTCTATGTACGCCAATCGAGT
Source organism: Uloborus plumipes (assembly GCA_038373865.1). Classification (NCBI taxonomy): domain Eukaryota; kingdom Metazoa; phylum Arthropoda; class Arachnida; order Araneae; family Uloboridae; genus Uloborus; species Uloborus plumipes. The sequence goes on along the minus strand of JAXGGA010010516.1, from coordinate 1,817 downwards.
GTGGCGAGCAGGTATTGTCTGAGAGGAGTGGGGTGGGGCGCTCAAGTGAATTAGGAATTTGAGGATTGTAATGCTCCTTCCTCCCTGGTTGTAAATGTAACAACACACCGGTTTGTGGTTTTCGTATCGTTCGCTAACTGCCTTCGATTTCGATTGTACATCCCGGGAGAATTAATGAATCGGTCGTTTCGAACCAAAGCCCCCTCGAATGGAAGAATTCTCCACGCTAATGACGTCGACCGTAATTGGCGCGATTCTTTTCCAAAGCCCCGTTCTTCCAAATCCCCGGAATTGTGTCGTCGCCAATTAAGAAAACTCGGATATACCGACTTCGACGCAGACATTACATTCCGTTTGCGTGCTGCTCCAACAGACGACATTTAATTGAACTCGATTAGAGAGGAAAATATGATTCGCGCGCTAAATCCCTCTTCCCTCGCGCAGGGACTTTAAAATTTCATGACGATCGGCGAGGAGAGAGGGGCTTAATTTACAGCTAATTAACGGGCCGGAGAGGCGATATTTTATTTCGCAACTCATTACGGGGCCTTATCGAGTTCTGTAAATACCCCGCAGGGGTGCGCTCCGGGCGGACGGGGACCACGCGTTGCTTTAATTGCCTCTCCTCTTCTTCAATGATCTGTGTGCGTTGCCATAGAAACGGCCTCAGGACCGCCATGCCCTCGCCCTCTGCCGACCAATGAAGCGCGCCCGCTCGGATGGATGCCATTACTATGGCAGGCCAATGGAGGGAGAAAGCCTCTTTTTGCCACCCCACCCCCCTCCTCTCGCCCCTTCATCCTCTTCTCCTCTGTATCCATTTTTCCCATTTTCATTTTCTTCTTGTTGTAATTGAGCTCTTCCGAACAAAGATGTTTTCGCGTGCTCGCCTTTTTCTTTTTCTTTTTCTTTTTTAATTCTCGTTGGATGCGTTAATCGGCGACGTTTTTCATTTCCTAATTGAATTAAACAAGCTTTTTAAATGACTTCCTATTAAGTATTTAATTCGGAGAGAAATAAATAACGATGGGGCTCCTGTGCATGGCGTGAGATGGCTCTTTTTTTCGTTTCGCCGCATCTTCAGTATCGGTCCGCAGCGAGAGATCACGCGCGCATTCGAATCGAAAAATTGTCGCAGCATTTCCTCCAGGAAACATTTCTAAAAAAATCACCTCAAATTCCCCAAACTCATGTTAAGAAGAGATCGCCCCAGCATTTTGGGGGCGGCCCCCAAGTAAACGATGAGCGTTTATGCCAGTTTTTCTTTTGCAGGTGTTACTCGCAACCAGCCATTTAATCCGTTTAAAAACTACGTTAAATCCTCCCCTTTTTTTTTTCCTTAGACACAATCTACTCAATACGGTTGTTTTGTCTTGGTGGCATTTCTTTGATAAAAAATTTAATGCTAAAAAGTTTAATGGTTTCAGGCCTGATCATTTTGTAATGTAAGTTAAGGGAAATAAAAACTGCAGAACAAAAAATCTCTCGCCAAGGCAATTGAATATTTTAAAGAAATACGAAAATATTCGGCAGCTTTTTCACACTGTCTTGCAACCTTTTCAAACTTCCTTGTTCTCTCAACCCTTTATTGGCAGCTCCGCCCAACCTTTAGGGACAGAAAATGTTTTCTTCAACCGCCCCCTTTGCAAGACGGTGCGGGAAACAGGGATAGAGGGAAAGGAGGTTAAGCAAGTTATTCTTGGTCCTGGTGTGTTACCTCTATATTTTTGCACCACAAGAGAGAGTTTAAAATATCGGCCTGTAGAGTAAAAAAAACTTGTGTGCTTTAAAATTTGTTTTTATTCCTTTACAAGATT